>OX384549.1:10577502-10857502 GCA_947538895.1 Neoitamus cyanurus
GTTCTTGCGTCCTATTAAGCTTCAGCTGCTGGACCACCCAAAATAACACAAAGGCACAAAACTCCACAAAGACGGGAACTTCCGACTTAACTTCACAGCTCTGCTTTTTCTTGGTAGTAACACAACACACAAGACACAAGTTTCACTTTCACAATCACCGAACCCGATTTTCCGCAGATATTTTAAATTTTTTTTTCGACACCGTAAAATCGCAGCTCTTGCCGACGCTTGGAAAATTTGAGGAAGAAGCGGAAATACTCCAAGCAGTTTATCTAAAGGGGAAACCGTTTTTGAAAGAGAGAGAGAAAATGTGCCTGAAGGGAGGCATGCTTAGTTTCCCCTCTAAAAATCCCAACAACGGGCAAAATTTTTCCTTTTTTAATTCCAACAGCAACCAGACTTTCTTCAAGGAACGCTTAACAGGTTAAAATCGCAAAACAAAAGCGGACTACTCATCCCGTTGGCTACTAGAAAAACACAATTTCAATTAACCGCACGCAATATCATCACAAATCCCGTTATGTCCGCGTCTTATCACCACCCGCTGCATCGGACGCACAGCTAGCCGTGGAGACGTTTCCACAATTCCCACCTTAACAAAATTAATTCCAGACATACGCCATTTTGTTTTTCCATGGACGGGAACTTCCGATTTCACGACATTCATAGCTCTGCTTTTTCCTAGAAATTGCAACCTCCTTCAGTAGCACTTCTCCCGGAATACACAAAACATATTTTGCACTAAACCCGAGACCGATTTTCCCGACAAAATTTAACTTTTTCTTCGAAAACGGGAAGTTGCGGCTCTTCCCGACGGCGACGGTTGGCTGTGAGACAGAAACGGAAATATCGCAATCGGGCGGAAACCGTTTTTCAGTGAGAGAAAGAGAGCCCATATACCTGTGCAAATATGCACGTTTAGTTTCTCCCTCTAAAAATCCCACCAACGAACCGGTACGAGCAAAATGTCCTTCTTTAGTCCGAACAACAACCAGACTTTCTCCAGGGAACGCTTATCAGGTTCAAGTTGGAGTTCCCACAATAAAATAATTTCCTCCGAGCATACGCCATTTTGTTTTTCCATAAATCCGAAAACTTGTGGTAAATAACTGTAACGATATTTAGGGGCGTTCGGGGCAACAGTGGATGACGCCATTTGCGCTGTTTAAATTCAAAGCACAAGGGACGGTGTTAAAGGTTGGCGCCTTCGTTGCTAAATTACTCATAGAACCAAACGGTGACTTATTGTAAGGAAAGAAAAACCCACCTACCGTTCTTGCGTCCTATTAAGCTTCAGCTGCTGGTCCACCCAAAATAACAAAAAGGCACAAAACTCCACAAAGACGGGAACTTCCGACTTAACTTCACAGCTCTGCTTTTTCTTGGTAGTAACACAACACACAAGACACATTTTTCACTTTCACAATCACCGAACCCGATTTTCCGCAGATATTTTAAATTTTTTTTTCGACACCGTAAAATCGCAGCTCTTGCCGACGCTTGGAAAATTTGAGGAAGAAGCGGAAATACTCCAAGCAGTTTATCTAAAGGGGAAACCGTTTTTGAAAGAGAGAGAGAAAATGTGCCTGAAGGGAGGCATGCTTAGTTTCCCCTCTAAAAATCCCAACAACGGGCAACATTTTTCCTTTTTTAAATCCAACAGCAACCAGACTTTCATCAAGGAACGCTTAACAGGTTGAAATCGCAAAACAAAAGCGGGCTACTCATCCCGTTGGCTACTAGAAAAACACAATTTCAATTAACCGCACGCAATATCATCACAAAACCCGTTATGTCCGCGTCTTATCACCACCCGCTGCATCGGACGCACAGCTAGCCGTGGAGACGTTTCCACAATTCCCACCTTAACAAAATTCATTCCAGACATACGCCATTTTGTTTTTCCATGGACGGGAACTTCCGATTTCACGACATTCATAGCTCTGCTTTTTCCTAGAAATTGCAACCTCCTCCAGTAGCACTTCTCCCGGAATACACAAAACAAATTTTGCACTAAACCCGAGACCGATTTTCCCGACAAAATTTAACTTTTTTCCTCGAAAACGTGAAGTTGCGCCTTTTCCCGACGGCGACGGTTGGCTGTGAGAAACATTTGACAGAAACGGAAATATCGCAATCGGGCGGAAACCGTTTTTCAGAGAGAAAGAGAGCCCATATACCTGTGCAAATTTGCACGTTTAATTTATCTCTCTAAAAATCGCACTTATGAACCGGTACGAGCAAAATTTCCTTCTTTAGTCCGAATAACAACCAGACTTTCTCCACGGAACGCTTATCAGGTTCAAACCCAAAAATAAAAGCGGATTACTCAACCCATTGAGTCGCGACAGTTTCACGAACCGCAACCATTTTACATAAAGTTCTAAATGAGCCAACTAACTTCGCATTAGCTGATGACACAACCACAACAGTCGCTTAAAACGACAAATAAAGAATTGCGGTTAAAAATTGTACAAGGTCGGGAATAATGTATTTCTTCAATAAGCTGCTAATCGAAATTCATATGAAAATAGCAAACGCAGCTCAACTAACCCTTAAAAGAAAGTCTAAGGTGAATGCGACCCGTTAAAATTTTGTAGTTACCGCAAAACTAGTGACGCGTTGCATAAGTTCCACAAAGATTGTCATTGCAAGCATCGCATGGAACGCGTTTAAAATGTGGTTGTGTCATCAGCTAATGCGAAGTTAGTTGGCTAATTTAGAACTTTATGTAAAATGGTTGCGGTTCGTGAAATTGTCGCGACTCAATGGGTTGAGTAATCCGCTTTTATTTTGGGGTTTGAACCTGATAAGCATTCCCTGGAGAAAGTCTGGTTGTTATTCGGACTAAAGAAGGAAATTTTGCTCGTACCAGTTCGTAGGTGCGATTTTTAGAGAGATAAATTAAACGTGCAAATTTGCACAGGTATATGGGCTCTCTTTCTCTCACTGAAAAACGGTTTCCGCCCGATTGCGATATTTCCGTTTCTGTCAAATGTTTCTCACAGCCAACCGTCGCCGTCGGGAAAAGGCGCAACTTCACGTTTTCGAGGAAAAAAGTTAAATTTTGTCGGGAAAATCGGTCTCGGGTTTAGTGCAAAATATGTTTTGTGTATTCCGGGAGAAGTGCTACTGGAGGAGGTTGCAATTTCTAGGAAAAAGCAGAGCTATGAGTGTCCTGAAATCGGAAGTTCCGGTCTTTGTGCTCACGTGTTCCTTTGGGTGGACCGTTGGGTCTTATGCGAAATTTGGCTAAGAAGGCACCACCACTTAACACTCCAATTGGAAGCTAAACATCTCCCCGTTTAAATTGTCCGCATAAAAGGGTTGGCGTTGGTTTTAAATTTTGTGTGGCCTCCACTGGGGCCCCGAAAGCCCTTGAATTCCGGCTCAGAAACACCACAAATTTTCGGATCTATGGAAAAACAAAATGGCGTATGTCTGGAATTAATTTTGTTAAGGTGGGAATTGTGGAAACGTCTCCACGGCTAGCTGTGCGTCCGATGCAGCGGGTGGTGATAAGACGCGAACATAACGGGATTTGTGATGATATTGCGTGCGGTTAATTGAAATTGTGTTTTTCTAGTAGCCAACGGGATGAGTAGTCTGCTTTTGTTTTGCGATTTTAACCTGTTAAGCGTTCCTTGAAGAAAGTCTGGTTGCTGTTGGAATTCAAAAAGGAAAAATTTTGCCCGTTGGTGGGATTTTTAGAGGGAGAAACTAAACGTGCATATTTGCACAGGTATATGGGCTCTCTTTCTCTCACTGAAAAACGGTTTCCGCCCGATTGCGATATTTCCGTTTCTGTCAAATGTTTCTCACAGCCAACCGTCGGGAAAAGGCGCAACTTCACGTTTTCGAGGAAAAAAGTTAAATTTTGTCGGGAAAATCGGTCTCGGGTTTAGTCAAAAATATGTTTTGTGTATTCCGGGAGAAGTGCTACTGGAGGAGGTTGCAATTTCTAGGAAAAAGCAGAGCTATGAGTGTCCTGAAATCGGAAGTTCCGGTCTTTGTGCTGCTTGGGGTGAGTAGTCCGCTTTTGTTTTGCGATTTTAACCTGTTAAGCGTTCCCTGGAGAAAGTCTGGTTGTTGTTCGGACTAAAGAAGGACATTTTGCTCGTACCGGTTCGTAGGTGCGATAAACGTGCAAATTTGCACAGGTATACGGGTTCTCTTTCTCTCACTGGAAAACGGTTTCCGCCCGATTGCGATATTTCCGTTTCTGTCTCACAGCCAACCATCGCCGTCGGGAAAAGGCGCAACTTCACGTTTTCGAAGAAAAAGTTAAATTTTGTCGGGAAAATCGGTCTCGGGTTTAGTCAAAAATATGTTTTGTGTATTCCGGGAGAAGTGCTACTGGAGGAGGTTGCAATTTCTAGGAAAAAGCAGAGCTATGAGTGTCCTGAAATCGGAAGTTCCGGTCGTTGTGCTCACGTGTTCCTTTGGGTGGACCGTTGGGTCTTAGGCGAAATTTGGCTAAGAAGGCACCACCACTTAACACTCCAATTGGAAGCTAAACATCTCCCCGTTTAAATTATCCGCATAAAAGGGTCAGAGTTGGTTTTAAATTTTGTGTGGCCTCCACTGGGGCCCCGAAAGCCCTTGAACTCCGGCTCAGAAACACCACAAATTTCCGAATCTATGGAAAAACAAAATGGCGTATGTCTGGAATTAATTTTGTTAAGGTGGGAATTGTGGAAACGTCTCCACGGCTAGCTGTGCGTCCGATGCAGCGGGTGGTGATAAGACGCGAACATAACGGGATTTGTGATGATATTGCGTGCGGTTAATTGAAATTGTGTTTTTCTAGTAGCCAACGGGATGAGTAGTCTGCTTTTGTTTTGCGATTTTAACCTGTTAAGCGTTCCTTGAAGAAAGTCTGGTTGCTGTTGGAATTCAAAAAGGAAAAATTTTGCCCGTTGGTGGGATTTTTAGAGGGAGAAACTAAACGTGCATATTTGCACAGGTATATGGGCTCTCTTTCTCTCACTGAAAAACGGTTTCCGCCCGATTGCGATATTTCCGTTTCTGTCTCACAGCCAACCGTCGCCGTCGGGAAGAGCCGCAACTTCCCGTTTTCGAAGAAAAAGTTAAATTTTGTCGGGAAAATCGGTCTCGGGTTTAGTGCAAAATATGTTTTGTGTATTCCGGGAGAAGTGCTACTGGAGGAGGTTGCAATTTCTAGGAAAAAGCAGAGCTATGAGTGTCCTGAAATCGGAAGTTCCGGTCTTTGTGCTGCTTGGGGTGAGTAGTCCGCTTTTGTTTTGCGATTTTAACCTGTTAAGCGTTCCCTGGAGAAAGTCTGGTTGTTGTTCGGACTAAAGAAGGACATTTTGCTCGTACCGGTTCGTAGGTGCGATAAACGTGCAAATTTGCACAGGTATACGGGTTCTCTTTCTCTCACTGGAAAACGGTTTCCGCCCGATTGCGATATTTCCGTTTCTGTCTCACAGCCAACCATCGCCGTCGGGAAAAGGCGCAACTTCACGTTTTCGAAGAAAAAGTTAAATTTTGTCGGGAAAATCGGTCTCGGGTTTAGTCAAAAATATGTTTTGTGTATTCCGGGAGAAGTGCTACTGGAGGAGGTTGCAATTTCTAGGAAAAAGCAGAGCTATGAGTGTCCTGAAATCGGAAGTTCCGGTCGTTGTGCTCACGTGTTCCTTTGGGTGGACCGTTGGGTCTTAGGCGAAATTTGGCTAAGAAGGCACCACCACTTAACACTCCAATTGGAAGCTAAACATCTCCCCGTTTAAATTATCCGCATAAAAGGGTCAGAGTTGGTTTTAAATTTTGTGTGGCCTCCACTGGGGCCCCGAAAGCCCTTGAATTCCGGCTCAGAAACACCACAAATTTCCGAATCTATGGAAAAACAAAATGGCGTATGTCTGGAATTAATTTTGTTAAGGTGGGAATTGTGGAAACGTCTCCACGGCTAGCTGTGCGTCCGATGCAGCGGGTGGTGATAAGACGCGAACATAACGGGATTTGTGATGATATTGCGTGCGGTTAATTGAAATTGTGTTTTTCTAGTAGCCAACGGGATGAGTAGGCCGCTTTTGTTTTGCGATTTTAACCTGTTAAGCGTTCCTTGAAGAAAGTCTGGTTGCTGTTGGAATTAAAAAAGGAAAAATTTTGCCCGTTGGTGGGATTTTTAGAGGGGAAACTAAGCATGCCTCCCTTCAGGCACATTTTCTCTCTCTCCCTCAAAAACGGTTTACCCTTTAGATAAACTGCTTGGAGTATTTCCGTTTCTTCCTCAAATTTTCCAAGCGTCGGCAAGAGCTGTGATTTTACGGTGTCGAAAAAAAAATTTAAAATATCAGCGGAAAATCGGGTTCGGTGATTGTCAAAGTGGAAAATGTGTCTTGTGTGTTGTGTTACTACCAAGAAAAAGCAGAGCTGTGAAGTTAAGTCGGAAGTTCCCGTCTTTGTGGAGTTTTGTGCCTTTGTGTTATTTTGGGTGGACCAGCAGCTGAAGCTTAATAGGACGCAAGAACGGTAGGTGGGTTTTTCTTTCCTTACAATAAGTCACCGTTTGGTTCTATGAGTAATTTAGCAACGAAGGCGCCAACCTTTAACACCTTCCCTTGTGATTTGAATTTAAACAGCGCAAATGGCGTTATTTACCACAAGTTTTCGGATTTATGGAAAAACAAAATGGCGTATGCTCGGAGGAAATTATTTTATTGTGGCAACTCCAAGTCCGAGGAAATTGTGGAATGTGTATGGGATGAAGGAAATTAAAAGGCCCGTTGAAAATGTTCGAGCAAAAGCGATGGAGCTGCTTTCAAAATTCATGGGCCCTGTCGGCACAAAACTATTCGTAAAAGGCAAATTTACCTTTTACAAAATATCTATGGACTAAATTTGCCTGTTCGTACCGTCAATTGATTCCGTATACGCCGTGCACTTTCGTGTACAAGGAGATTTCACGGACACGGGGAGTGCAAATAGCCACTGCCATAATCTTTGGCTGTTGGAGTAGGCCCAGAGGCCAGAGTAGGCATGCCATAGTGATTTCTCTTGTTCGTGTGATGTAAAGCTGCTCAGCTGAAGCACGCTCAGTGAGAACGCTGCAATTTAACAACACCAGAGTTTCGTTACTTCCGCTATCCACTACCGCCGGCCGGTGTGGAAGTAGTGTTCTGGTTCCAGCCACAGGGTCTCTCGAAATGTAGTCGCAGGAATTCAGGACATGTCTCCTGATCTGGAAAACCAACAAAGCGGAATATGCACTGAGGAAATTGTTTTTTATTGAGGGGAACCAAATTGCTCAGTGGGGACAAATAAGGGCAATCAAAGGGCAGGTCGAATTTTACTTCATTTTATTTTTAAACATTACAATTTTCAGCTTGTTTTCTCTTTTATTTGTTTTTTCGTCATTAAAGTTAAATATAATTTTTTACTTAATATATTTATATATAATATATATAATTTTCCATTCACATGATTCGCGAGGTTGGGTAAAGTTTTAAGTGTTTTTCTCTCTTCTTCTTCTTCTACGACTTGTTCGTCTTCATCATTATCTCCCTTTAAGCTTCTTCAGCTTCTGCTTCGTCTCCTTCTCGATTTATTTATTTTTATATTTTTTTTTATGTTGATTCAGTGACTGGCCTGAATCCTTACCATTAGCTTCTTTTTTTTACCTTAAGTTTTGCTTTTAATCATTTTGTTTGTTTTCTTTAATAAATGTTCTCATAACTCATACTGTTTGAGATTTTAGTAAAACTATCATAATTCACTGGATATTTAGGGTTTTCTTTTAACCTGTTTTTTTCTGCTCAGCTACGCATTTTGCCCATATCCCGTTTTTTTCTTGTGATACTCCTAGTTCTAGTTATATTTTTTTTTGCTAGTTTTCAACATTTCTTTATTGCTTCAGCTGGTTGTTTGTGTGTAGTGGTTTCAAAAAGTTTTTTTTTTTAATTTAACTTCTTAATTTTTTTTCTTGAATGTTCTTCGGCTGTGTTTATGTGTGTGTGTGTTTTTGGGTTTGTATTTTTTCCCTTCACTATTAAGATATTTTATGACTGTGTTTTTTTGTTTTAATGTTTTTTGCGAAAATATTGCTTGTGTTTTTAATTACAATTAAATTTTCTTGCTTTTTAGAAAATCTCATGTTTCTTTGCCCACCTTCAAATTCTGCCGATTGATTTCGTTTTTGTGTTTGATTGATTTAGAAGAGATTTAGTGCTATCGTTTTCCTTTATGATTACCGTTATTATGTACACTTTAAAATAAGAGTGTAAAAATTCTCTGTTACTGCTTTTCCCATAAATTTTTTTTTGTATTTGTTTTTTTTTTATTTTGAGTGGGAACTAGGTGTTACTATTAAATGAGAAATTGGTAGGAAAAGGTTTCAACCTCTTCAATTTTTCGTCAAGTTATTACTAAAATATGTCTTCTCTGTCTGTCTGGTTTGTCTGTAGGGGTCTCTGTAGCTTTATTAACGGAATTTTTCTATTAATTTTTATGTGAGTTGCAACCAATCGGAGAAATGATGACGTTTTAATTTAGTTTTGTTTTGTCTCTTTGCGGAGTAGAATAAATTGTTTCATTTTTTTTCGTGTTTATACTTCTCACCTTAAAAATACATTTAGGAACTTTTTTTTATTCGTCAATTATATCAATAAACAGTAAAAAAAAATAATATGCAAATCAAGAGTTAGTGATAATTTTGGTTTCTTGTTTTCTGAAACGTCGAAACCATTAAAAACGTTTTTTTTTTTTTAAATTTTAGTTTGTCGAGTATCTCAATGCAAGCCATGTTTTGGAATTATTAAATTAAACGACAAAATACATCAAAAATGTCATGTTTTGGAAAAAAAACTCATAAAAAGAAATTCTGAAGTTGTTGCGATGTGAAAAAAAAAAAAGAAAAAAAAATCACCGAAAAATTGCTTAACAAAAATTTCTATTCCTAGGAAATGTGGGGGGGATTTGGGAAAAAAACTGTTTTTGTTTTTGATAGCGTCAAAAAGCAGCAACTTACTCATAAATTTCTTTTTCAAAATTCCTCTTTTTGATTTCTTCGAAAATTGTGGTTTTAATTCCCTTCAAACGTTTCTTGACGTTATTCGTGTCTTTTAAAGTTTTTTTTTTCGTTTTGGTAATTTTTTTTTATTAATAAATTTACGTATACTGTGATATGTGATTTAATATTTTTTTTTCCATATATCGTTATAAAATAGCTATATAAAACCTCATCCCTATATACCTTATGTAAGTTATTTAAATAGTTGGTTGCTTTTTCAGATCAAAGCGCCACGTTTTTATTTTCCTCGAACAATCCGATTAAATTTTTTTAGGGAAAGGGGGTAAAACGCTTTTTCTTCTTATTTTGGATGATGCTATCATGGAGAACTAACAGCTTTTCTAACGCTATCATTGTAAAAAAAAAACAAATAAGTGAAATTTAACATTAAAATAAAAACAAAAAAATTAAATGTAAAAAGTAGAAAGTGTTACGCAATCCCACAAGATGGGATGTAAAGCAACGGAAGGTGTGAAGGGCAGCCTGTTTGGACCGGATCAGATTCATCAGAAAATTCTCACGCAAAAGAGAGGAGGATGAATCTCCTCTCAATAATCTATCAAGCCGGAGCCGGCAGTAGAAAACAGACAAGAAGGGATCACTAGGGGAGCATTAAAGGAGTTTTGAAAATTTCAATTTAAAGCATTGCACTTTACTGCTCCCTTATGCCTCTGAACGGGAGCACTGCCCGAATGTCCCGCTGGGGGGTTACAAACTTGCAGGCACATAAAATACTTTATAGGATGTTCTAGTAAGAGTACTGCGGAGTCTCTGCTTAAATTAAGCAGAAAAGATGGTAGGGATCTTGTGCGACCTACAAAAGGGCATACTACATATGGCAAGCATCGGTCGTACGGTGAAAATGAGAATTGCGTTAATTCTTCTTGTTGAAAGCTTTATGAGGAGGGAGTGAGGCCTTCTTGTTCGTGCATGCATGTCCGCAGAGGGAAGGCCTTTTATGGAAGGTGTGCTTGTTACTAGACGGAAGCGCTTGCATGGCAGGTACTATTGCAATTAGATGGATGAATGATTAATAAATAACTAACGTTATTTTCATTATTTCTCCTGTCTCTTCCGCCTCTTCCTTATTCTCATAAAATAATTCTAAAGTCCAAAGCCCTTCTTACGCCCTTCTAGGGGAAGGTCTTCGCATTTTCGCCACGAGGCCACACCTTCATACGCCTTTGTATTTTAAAATTGTGCCCTTAACAAAAAGATATATTAAAAATAAATAAATGCAATAAAAAAACTAAAAATAAAAACTGGCAGCTTATCTGGGAATTGTGAAAAAATCCTTTAGACATTGTAGATTTATGCAAATCCATCAGTAGGTGCCGAAATGCACCAAAAAAAATTATCCATGTGATTTTAACATTGCATTCGAAAAGCCCCTTTTGGATTTAGAACAAAAAAAATTAAAATTATAAAGATGAGGTAAAAGTTTGGCACACACACCTACAGGTGATAAAATGAAGGGTAAAAATTAGAAAACATTTTTAGAAGTGGGGTTAACGGTTCGTTCCTAAGAATATTTGTTTGTTTTTTAACTTCGGGCTCATACTTTTTGTTATTGTGTTTTATATTTGTTTTTGCTTGCATGAGTTCCGTCCTATTGCTTAATGTTTCAAAGAGTAACTTGTCTGTTTTGGGTCAAAATGTTTTTTATTTAAATGAACAGAAAATCGCTATTTTCTCCCTTCGTCACTGTACTGACGTTTTGGATCTTACCACCGATGCTCATGTGATTTCATTTTTTAAGTTTTTTCTCCTTTTTTTTATGTTTGTCAATACATCTCCTGTTTCTTGTCTTCAGTATCTCTCCATCTCTTCACCTTTTGCTTTAAGTAGTCTATTTAACCTTATACACTTAAACTTATGTTCTTTTTTGCCTTACAAATATAATTAATAAATATATAATTTTTATATATAAATATTGTTGATAAAAATTAGGAACTATGTTTTCATTTCTGTTTTTTTTTATCTCTCTGCTCATAGTAATATTTTCCATATTTTTTTTTTATTTTTTAAATATCTCCTCTCCGCTTCAAGTCCATCGCCTGCTTTCTTTTCATTATAGGAAAGTCTAGTGTTTTGCTATTGCACTCTCCTCAGTTATTAATTTTATTAATTTCATCTTCCTCTCGTTTTAGGACAATTTTTTTCTTGCTTCTCTTTTCCACGAAAGGATTAGTAAAATAACAAAATGATAGAAAAAAGTAAAAAAAAAACAAACAAAGATATTAAAATGGAAAATTTGGAAAATTCTTCATAAAACAGAAGTAGGCCCCTCTGTTTACCACTTTATCAATTTTGACTTGAGTAAATATGTAGAAGCGGTGTATAGGGAAAAATGTTTCCTTAAGTTTTTTTTTTGAGTTCATTATTTAATGGAAAGAAATTCCCCATCAAGTATATTTTAGACTAGAGCAATAGAATCCATTCCAACCACTTTTAAGACGATTTTTTTCTATTTTTGATTAAAAAAATTGTAAACAACAAAATAAAGCAGAAACGTAAAAAAACCGACTTTCAAATTTCGTCGCGTAAATTTTTCAGTTTACATTAAAAAACAAAAATTTAAACAAAATGTCAAAATGCAAGAATTCAAGATTCTGGACTGGTGAAAATTAAACTTTAAGCGATTGTCCTGAAATGAAGTATTTTGGGTTTTCGGGGTCGTTAATTTGCTGTCTGTCACAAATAACTAATTCAAGTTGACAGCTTCGAAGCCCTCTCTCAAATTAATCAAATTTAGGGGCGTGACTTATGGGTCATTAAACTACCATTTTGATAACAAAAAAAAACAAACAAAAAATACCTGGACATGAAAGCCATCTGAAACGTAAAAATGAAAACTTAAACTGAAATTGTTGGAACAGATTCCACTCCAAGTGGCGGCGCTGTTGAAGGGATAATTACATTAAGTTCAAAAAACAAAAAGCTAAATAAGTTGATTTTAAATTTAAAAAACACATTCCCGCAAGTATTAGTAAATTATTAAAGTATTTTTGATTAAATTAGAATTGCACAATAATTTCATACTTTGCGTGAGTGTAGTTAATAAATAAAACATTAAAAAATAAAATTAATTTAAGAACGACAAAAACAATAATATAAAATTAATTGTCGTCAAGTAGAAGACATCCTAAAATTACATGGTATCGTATCCTTTTGAGTAGTATAGCGTGTTTCTTATGTTTCTCATTGTATCCACAAACGAACAGACAAACGAACGAACAAACAAACAAACAATCAAACAAACAAACAAACAATCAAACAAATAAACAACCCAATTATATGTGACGCATATTTGGATATAAAAAAATTAAAATTAATTACTTATTAATTAATTACTAATTAATTAATTAATGATAAAAATAAATAAATGATTATTTTCCTTTCCTCCGTAATGGCCACAATATAATTGTTAATTTTGTAGTAAATTTTAAGCACACAGATATATTCCATTTCCTCTACTGTTTTTCTATCGTTTGCTTCTTCTTTATCATACATATTTTTCTCTAGTCTCAGGGGGCGTGTTTAGGAAACGCGGACGCTCCCTTCTCAAAAAAAAAACTATTCCGCTACACAAAAGGTTTTCTTCTTCTTCTTAATGTTAAATTCAGTTTTTTTTTAGTTTTTTTTCTCATATATAATTCGTAATCCCTCCAGCTAATTTAATTATTTAAATATATAACTAGTATTATAGTTAGCTTTTATATTTAATATATAGGAACCTTGATTTTTTCATGTTTTCTTCTTTATTTAATATTACTAAGATTACAGCAATTTCTTTTACTTGATTTTCATTTTTATCTCTTTTTTGCTATGTCATGCCTTAAACATAAGTTTACAATTAAAAACTTTTATTATCCTTAAAAATGACGCATTTATTTTTAATGAGTGTTATTTTTTTTGGTTTCACTTCATTATTGGTATCGTGTGTGTGTGTGTGTGTGTGTGTGTGTGTGTGTATGTGTATGTGTATCTTTGTTCTCTTTCTCGCCTTATCTATCTTCTATGCAATTGTCTCTTTTGCTGCAGTGTTGCCAACAGTAGCAGTATAGTAAGTGATGGGTAGTCACAATTTGTTTTATTTTAATCTTTTTCCCCTTTTCAGGTATTTCCTTCATTTTATTAATTCAGGTTTTTTTTCTTTCAATTATTTTGATCGTTTTCATCAGGCAGTCGAATAATAATTTTATTCGTGTGTTTTTTTATCTCATTTTTTGGTTTACATAGAGTCAATTTCATTTTTTGTGCCCTACTCTTTACTTCTAGTTTTTTTCTTTCGCTTTTTTGGTTCAGGAAGGAATGCAATTGATGTGAAAAATTATACTAAAAAAATAAGGAAGGAATTGAAAATATTTAAAATATTCCGTTAGCTGTACACATTTCTCGCGGTACCACCTTTATTTTATTTCGTTTTGTTTATTACGCGGAAAGATCGTGAGTCGTTTATGGTTTTTAATTTATGTACAAATGTCTGTTTTAATTTTACTGTTACTACATATATTTTTTATTTTCGTTTTATCAGATCAGATGTTAAAAAATATTTGAAAAATTGTGTTTTATCGAAATTCAGCGTTTTCTACAAGAACTATTGGACCTAGAATGCGCGTAATATGTTCCGAACTTTGATATTGTTAATTTCCTTAATTTTTGCCGTTCGTTAAACACCGTTACAATTTTTATTTATTACACTTACTCGTTAGTAGGTCGGATTTTTTTTCTTCTAAATTTCAACGTGAGTTTTTTTTTGCAATTTTGTTTCAATTTTTTCACGTAGGTATGTATAAGTCAGTCGAGAAATGATTTAAAATTTTTTTATATTTATTTTTTTTTTCGCTATGAACAGGTTTTTGTTTTGTTAAAAGTCAACCTTCAAGTTAGTAAGCTTGTGTTATTTGTTTTTTTTTTAAATTAAATTTAATGGAAATTTTGTGCCTGTTGTTTTAAAAGGGTTAAAAGGGTAGTGGGTGCGTGGACCGAAGTGGGGGGGGGGGGGCTTAATGCTGCTTCGATTGCATCTTTAATTTACAAAAATGAAAAATAATACGACATTTAAAAATTCAACGCAAAACCTAAAATCAAATCCCCTCATATTTGCTGTGAGTTTAAAAATTATTTTCCTCGAAAAGCGGAAAGACTTGAAGTAGGTAATGGGAAAAATTATATAATTAAAATTAAAAAATAAATAAAAAAGGGAAAAAATTGGTGCGGATAAAAAAAAACGAAATAATTTTGTAGTGAGTGTAGTGGGGCATTACAAAAATTGTTTAATTTTAAAAATGAGATATTAAATGGCAACTCGTCTCGTGGAAATTCTCACTTAGTTTCATTTCGATTAAACAATAAAAAGTATCCCATTCACTTTAGTACCTAAAATGTAAAATTCTTTTAAAAATATCATCTCTGTGGTTTTCCTCTTTTTTCTTTATAATTTAATTTTTACACAGCAGTAGCGTTATATAAATATATTAAATACCAATATTTCCTAATTACCTACTAATTTACATATGCTTTTCTTGTCTTTTAGTTTACTTTTTATTCATAGTTTTATAATTATAGGAATCAATGACAAAAGCGAGTATTCAGTTTACAGTGTGTACTTCTTCTTTACATGTTTATATTTTAATATAAATTTTCCCGATTTACCTCCACAATTTTGTATGTGTTCTTGTTCATAAAAAATTGATTTATATATATTTTACTTTTATTTGTGTTCCATTCCTTTTCACCTAAACCACGGGAAAAACTCAACCCTATGTTTTTTCTACGGTGTAGAGTCTTCTCGCCGTAAAGGTATGCGTCCATATTTTTTTTTTAAATTTATAGTTTTAATTCGATTCGTTGAGCGAGGAAGGTGACTTGTAAAATAATGTACAAAATTATTTTTTTATATATATTTTTTGGATCGAAACGAATTCCAAAAAATGAGGAGAACGCAAAGTAGCGAGCAGTATTGTTGTACCCTCGTTTTTGGTTAATTATAAATTCTCAAAAAGTATAGCTGATCTTCGCTTTATATCCGCTTAATGATTGGCACTCATTCTCAAAAAGTTGTTCATTTTATATTTACGTTAAATTTAAACTTAAAAATTAATTTAAAAGTAATGTAAAAGTGTAACGAAAAGTTAAACAATTTCTCACGTAACTGGTCCGTTTAATTTTTTATTAATTGATTCTTATTTTCGTGAATTTCTTTTTTTAAATTCTTATTTAAAAATTTTGCTTTCATTAGGAACTTTCTTTTAAAAACGATCTTGCAGTTGTTTTTTTAATTATTAAATTTTCTTTTTTCTTGTATAGTAACTATGTACACGTTCTGAATTTAATTCGCCTTAAACTGTTTTGCTTTTCGTTAATGTTCGGTTTGAGTAGAATACACAAGAGAGCGCTTTATTTAATTTTTTTTTTACGATATATATTCGGATTTTCTTTTTTGAAAAAAATAGGAACTTTCTTTCTAATTTTTTTTTCACCATAGTTTTTTATTATGATATTTTCACTTTGTAGTTAACAATAAAAATCAAGGAGAGATTCACAATTATTTAGTATTTTTCTCTATTTGCAGTTCATCGCGCTCGCCCTAGTTTCCATGAGCATATCACTTTGAATATTTTTTTTAGTACATATTTTTAAAATTAACATCGAAAAATCGTTCGCTATATACACACATATTTAGTAGTACATCGAAATAAATACATGTCTCAATAATTGATTAACAAAAAATTGATTTTCGGAACTTTGTTTTAGGAATACTCGTTTTACAATATCTCAATTGTTTCTTTTTCACATAATTATTATGTCATGCTCGTTACTATTGTAAGTCATGATAGTGGTCACATCCGTGATTATAAGTAAAAATTACGAGATTTTCTTGTTGCTTATTGTTAAAATTTGGTTAATGGCATTCTCCATTTCATTTTCAATTTTATGTGATTTTTCACCAATGCCACCACCAGCACAGGTATCACCAATAACCCCAGAACTACCATCATCTCTATTGTTACTGTGCTTGTGATGATTGCGTGTCTGATGCTCATCATCTCCAGACAAATTGTAATAATCATTTGAATTGGTGTCAGTTGTGGGATCAGCAGTATCAGTTGTCAGCAATTTTCTGCTACCACTGTTGTTCTTATTGTTATTGTTATTATTATTATTGTTGTTATTATTTTTATAATTTTCGCTGTTAAAATTTTGACGATTATCAACATCCGAACTGCCTCCGTTGTACAATGCATGATTCCCATTATTTTCACAATCAATCACCAAAGCACTACTACCTTCCGAAGGATGTTGCAAAGTCTTGGCCAGAGTTGTCAACTTTTCTGGAAAATATCATTAAAAATTCGTTTTTGCTATTTTATTTTGTTATTTTGTGTTCTAGTTAAAAGAAGAATATTGGACTGTCTAAAAAAAATCGCAACACAATCACAAGTGGCTTCATTAAAAGAATAAAACAAATATTTTTTTCATTGCAAACGAAAAAAAAACTAAAATTACCTACCGTCCAAAAAATTAACAAAAATAATTTCTTCTCCTTCTCTACAACATAAAATAATATTTTGAAATAAAAACAAACCTAGAAAAGCGAAAATTCTTCATGTAAAATTGAGACTAACCTTTAGATTTTGTTTTTGCTTTTGATTATTTGTGTTTTTTTTTTCTTAATATTTTGAGGGTAAAATAGACTTTCTTGTGTATTTTATTTTATCATTTCATTTTGTTTCTTTTTGTTTTTTTTTTTGACAAGATTTTTATAGAAATTCATTATTTTCCTCCGATCACTGAAAAGAGTAATTTTGGAATTTGTTAAAAAATATTATCAACCAAATCATCGAGTAGAAGATGATTTACAGGAACTTAAGAAAACTGCTTAAACTACAACAAAATGTTTTGGTTTCTTTTTCAGTGCACATATACAAAACAAGAATAAACGAGAAAAGAAATATTCAAAAATAAAAGAACATTTTAAATAAATTACTGTGAGAAAGCAGTGTGAATAAAATATCAGACATTTTTTACGAATTATGTTTCTCCTAGTTTACCGTTTTTCATGAGTTTCGACAAAGCACGAGGGGAAAATATAATGAATCCTATAAAAATATTGTCTGTGTGGTGAGCGTTTTTTTAAAAATAAATTATTGAAAAAGTAATTAACTTAAAAATAATTGAATTTTTAATTAAATAATTAATTCAAGAAATAATCAAGTAATTAACTAAACAAATAATTATCTAGACACTGTCCTTTTTTAAATCAGACAGAAAATTTTCAAATATTTCCACCCTTCCTTGCTGATTATTTAAATAAAATTAGAAACGATATGTGCGTGCTCTTTATAAATTTATTAAAATCAAAAGTAAAACTGATGGCTATCCTGTTTCTGTTTATATGCAATACGAAGACATGTCTAGTGGTGTTTCATCCCAGATGTATGATATGTTCGAATTCTTTTTGAAAAATCTTTCTCCACCCCGCACAAAATTAATTAAAAAATTGTTGCTAATTAAACACACAAAAAACAAACAACGATATAATTTAGTGACATCCAACGATGCGACGTTGTCATAAAAATGGTTTTGTTTTCTTCTTTCAGAGATTAATTTGGGATGTTCCTACCCCTCCATACAAGCTTCGGTAAAGTTCGGTAAGTCCACTATTTCTTATACAAATTTTATTTAATGTAGTAGTCAATTTTACCATCGTTTTCTCGAAATTTACCTAATGGAGCCATTGTTTTTATTTTATTTAATTTTTTGTACCAGAAAGAATACCGAAATTAAGGGTAGGGTGAGAGTGGGGAGCACACAAAAATTAATGGATGCGGGGGGAAGTATGGACTTGAATCAATTGAATAACTAAAATGAGATATAGATAAAAGGTTTGTCCAAGCTCGTCCTATTCATCATGGGCCTTAAAAGGAAAAACTGAGTCATTGTAAGATCACTCTTGCGGCCATCTGGGCTCTGGCTGTCACAGACAAATTTTATTTGGCATTATGTTAGGTATTCGTGACGCTTTTCCCGATAGTCAAAGTTTATGAAATATATGTTTTTCTAATTTTTAATTAGAAGGTTTGAGTTTTTAAGTGAAACTTCTGTAGGCGCGGTAAAGCAGCAAATTTCGACTTTCCCTTTCCTTAAAAATCGGCACTATTTCGCCGTTGCTGACTGCCATCAAAATTTCCAAATTCAAAATGGCGAATCCAATATGACGACAGAAATTCCTCAGACGTTATTGGGATCATAGAAGTAAAATCTACCAAAATTCAATATGGTGGTTCCAAAATGGCTACCGAAAAAATAAAAATTTAAGGAATTGTTCCGACAATCTACACCAGGGGATTTTCGGGGTCGCTGATTTCGAATCTACCATCAAAATTTCCAAATTCAGAAATCAATAAATAAAGCCGCTAGCCCATTGAGGCACACGTTGTTCTCTGAAACATGTTACTGCACTTGCCCGATTTGTTTTATATAAATAGAAGCCTAAAATATTTACACGCGATTTAGACTCGTTGGTGTTTTGAAACCTTGAATATTTCAAGTATTCCTGAAATCCCTGAGGAGCACTATTTTAGCAAAAAGGACAATGCACCGAGAGCTCCGTAGCTGGGGTTCAGTTAAATTTGCTTATTTTTCAAAATCTCTATTCACCATGATATACTCGTATCTATAAAAAAGTTTAAACATTTTCGGAATATACAGGCGTTAGACGGTAATAACATAACAGCACAGGAACATTTTGGGATATTTGTTGAAACAGCAAGCAGTGCAAGAGCGGGATAATAAAATAAAACACAACATAAATTTACATAAGTTTGCATTTTTTGTGAAATCATAAATAGAATGTATTTTAAAGCACATATATAATAATAATAAAAATAATCAATAAAATAAAATAATTTCCTCTCATTATCTTTATAAACAAAAATAAAGTTATAATAATAGTCATAAGGGGGCTTAATAACTAAAAAGTTTTTTTACGTAAATTCAATTGATTTGTTTTTATGTTAACTTTTCCCTCGAATTTACCAACGACATTTCCATCGGGTGTTCTCATTTTTTATTTAGTTCATTTTATTATTTATAATGTTTCGTCGCTAAATAACGCGAGTAAATTGTAAATGTTGTTTTTAATCAAACGAAATAATTTAGCGGTTGTAACTAAGAGCAAAAAAAAAAAAATCTATCCACTAAAGGAAGCAATTGTGAAAAGTCCTGCTCACAACATAAAGTTGAAGCGAGTGCTTTTAATTGTAACTATCACTAAAGTTCTACTGATATTTATGCTTACTTTTATATTTATTATTGTCAGCACTTGTCTTTTACATTAATGGGGGTTACTAGCGATGTATTTATATATGTATAGCATTCAGAACGATGAATAACCGAAATAAATGGGGTTTTAATGTATTTTTAATTATATACTCTAACTCTACGATTTATTTAATGCAAGTATTTATCCGCTACGAAAAAATCTACTTTAATGTTTCTATACAATTAAAATATAAGTTAAATGCGAGGCTTTTTAATATTAATAAACTATTTACAAAGTTCACGTTGGAAATATTTTTTGTATTATATTTTTTTTATAATATTTTATTTTTTCAATATCTTTAAAATCTACCGTTTTGTTTAAATGCAGCAAATTATGAATTAGGAATATTTACGTGTTTACTCATTTACATAATTTTCAACTACTTTCTACAGTTGTTATAATTAAAAGTATTCCCTTAAATTTTATATAGCACAGTTCTCCTTAAAAATCAAAAACAAAAAAAAAACGAAAAAAAAGAAAACCTTCTCTACGAATTTTCTAAAAAATTTTATTTCAAAATTTTTTGAAAATTATATACCCCGAATAAATAATTTGACTTATATACGTTCACTGGTTTTTCCTGTACACATGAAAAATATACTGGGACTGCTTTGAGAATGCTCTGAAGCAACTGGCTAAAAGAATATAGCGATGGAGGTTCGAAATTTTGAAAATCCTCGACGTTCTGGGTTGTTTTTTTTTGGAGTCTCTATCAAGGCAAACAGCCCAAATGAACTGTTTTATTTTCTGGGATTTTTTTTTAATGGAGTCTTTCATCTCTACTATTACTAAAAGTTCACTTCTTCTTCTACGTATATACGTTTCACTATAAACGAACATATGTTTTTTTTTTAAATTATTTATCCAGTGAACGATGAAAAATAACTCTTACAACTCTGCATATGGGTCTCGCTTTCGGTTGTTAACAAAAAACCAATAGACGGCATTTTGTTTAATCGAAAAAAAAGATAATATTGAAAATGTGGACAAAACAATGAAGTGTAAGTTGAAATATATTAAGCTTCAACAAAATTTATTTCCTCTATCCCTAAACGTCTACTATCTTCTCTTCCTTAAGAAAAACTGTCCTTTATTTTACTTACAATGGAATATTCGGAAATAAGGTTTGTGTAAAACTTGCCTCGTTATCACACAAAATCAAAACATATTTTTTTTTTACAATGCATAAAAACCTGCACAGCATACAACAATAGCAACATAAATGTGAATTTGAACATGTCTATTCGCGAAATTAAAAAAATAAAAACAATGCCAACAATTCTTTTGGAAACTTGGAAAGAGCATGTCTTTGACAGGGAATTTTGACTATTTTGAAACAAAGATTAATTTTGGCAAAACTTTTTGATCAAAAAAATTGTTGAAACAAAAAATTATGACGCACAAATTTGACTCTTCCAAAATAAAGTTTGGCAGAAACGATTGTGTCAAAAACTGGGAGAAAAACAAAACTTTTGAGACAAAGGGACATTTGACAAAATATAGTTTTGATATTAGAACTTTGACAAAAAATATTTTTACATAAAAAATCAATAAATTTTACATTCAAAAAAAGAAAACAACGAATCGTACATGAGGTCATAGATTTTTACTTAATCAACTCACCACTCATCTGGCTGTAGTTGTACAGCTGCTGTAGAATTTCAGAATTATTTGATGCCATCGTATTGTTGTCGGTGTTGATTTGAAGAAGCAAATTATTTTCGATCAACAGTTGATGGGCGGCAGCAGCCGCAGCTGCAGCAGCAACTGCCGGATTACTACCATCTTGTTGATGCTGCTGCTGCTGTTGTTGTTGTTG
This sequence comes from Neoitamus cyanurus, assembly GCA_947538895.1. Lineage (NCBI taxonomy): Eukaryota > Metazoa > Arthropoda > Insecta > Diptera > Asilidae > Neoitamus > Neoitamus cyanurus. The sequence goes on from OX384549.1 coordinate 10,598,686, forward strand.
TTGCTGCTGCTGTTGAACAGCTACCAAATGTTGTTGCAGATGATTCAAATTCATCATAGCAGCTGCTGTTGGTGACGCATCATCGTGCATCATACCATTTTCTGTGACATTATTACTGCTTGTACCGCCATTCTCAGTGTTCTTGTGGTGCATCATAATGCCACGGTCTGGGGAAGAGCATATATCACTTGTACCGTCTCCGTTACTCCCCCCACCACCCCCATTCACAACATTCGTCATATTTCGATCGCAATATTTGTTGGCGCCATTTTTCGAATTCCCAATTGTCGAATGCGACTGATTCATAAACATTGAGTTATGCAGAAAAAATTTATTATACATTTTAAACGAGTCCTGTTCACCGGCACCTTGGTGGGATATTGGTGTGGAATGATTAATTGCTGCTGATGATGATGATGATACTGCACCGGTCATCTGAACGGTTTGTGGTGGTGGACTGGATTTTGAGATATTTTGATGATCATTTTGGTCACAGGTATCGGTTAGATTGCCATTTGATCCAGACACACTATAATTTCCACCAATATCATTCGATTCGAGCATATGTCGCACCTGGGCGATATGGGATGCCGAAAATACATGCTCCTGGATGTTTACTTTTTGGATATTGCATAATTTGCAGTCTTCAGGCGTTGGTATCAAATCTGATGATAGCTCTGAGTTGTCGATATTCTCATCGATGAATCGATTGTTTCGACTCTTCTTCTCCTTTGCGCGGGCATTTTGGAACCAAACCTTTTCGTATTTTTTTTTTGGAGGACACGCAGCCAGGACCAACAAAGAAAAGTATAAGATAAAACGCATTAGTATATACAATTATTACAGCGAACAGTTTTATAACGGCTAGTAGACAAGGTCGCAAATTTTGAAAATACCGGAAAGATGAAAAAGTAGGAGGAGGCGGAATATAATGAAAAAGGTATTACAACAATTAATTTCGACTCACCTGCACAACACGTTTCGGTAGCCCAATTTCACGTCCAATATTCTCACAGTCGGTCATACTTGGTGTCTTCACATCTAGGAACAGGGCCCGCAAAATTTTCACCTGTAAATTGCTCATTTGTGTCCGAAATCTCTTCTTCTGGGTACTTTGGGTGCTCGATGCTGGACTAACTGGTGATATCGTATTGTCACGATCGCCCGAACCACTGCTCGAATACATAATACCACCGCAACCTGTATCACCTGCCGACGTCGACAATTTATTGCGGCCAATTGTTGTCATAATTTCGGAATCATAGAACAATTCATTGTTATTATTGTGCTGGCTACTGTTGTTGCTATGGCCAGCTGTACTGTTGTTGAGACCAAAATTTGGTAGACTGCTGTCGCCCTTGTTGTTATTGTTGATTCCTGGCGTCCCAACCGATGAGGATGTTATAAAAAAATCATTCGATTCCTCATGGTCATTGTTCGAATCCGAAAAACTGATCTCACTTTCGCTCGGCTCGTATTTGGGAGTGCTCTTGCTGAGGTCCAGGGGTAGTCCGCCTTTTGGCATGCAATTGGTCATGTTTTGGAGACCACCGCCAGATGACTCAATCAGTGACACCAATGTATTGCTTGCTGGGGCCATTGCAGATACCATAGAGTCGTTGCTTGCATCCATTTTTTGGATGTCCGAACAGTTATCAGTACTGGTCAAATTATTTCTGAAACTACCGTAGGATGATGCGATGTTCATTGTGGACAGGTTCGTTATCGATGATGACGAACAGGTGGTGGATGCTCCAATTACACCCGAATTTCCCGTATTGGTTGTCCCATGTCCAAACGATGGTAGTCCTTCGATCGGCTTAACGTCCGGAATTTGGTCAATATTAATTGGCTGCTTGTCGGGATGCTTGGACTGTAGATGCGATTCGAGGGCTGATTTTATTTTAAATATTGCACCACAGTACGGACACTTTTTATTAATTATTTGCAAATTTTGACGAAATTGCCCTTTCCGTTCACGCGCCCGAGAGTTCTGATACCACACCTAAAAATTAGCCGCGATTTGTTTTTTCGTTATTTTTTTTAAAAGTTCATTTCCATTCCACGAATAGGGTTGAATGTACATCGCACCGAATTTTTGTTGAAGACAGAAAGTCAACGAAAAGAAAGGAAAAAAAATTTGCTGTAGGTTATTTTTGACTCCTTAATTTTTTTTTTAATTAATAGATTGCAGGAAAACAAGATATAGTCAATTAAAAAAAAAAAATATAACAAACAAACAATGAAAACTACTTGGCACAACCGTTCACGAAACGAACAAGAGCAAATAAAAAAAAATCTTTTTTTTTTAAGATTAAGCAACAAACCATCGCACACCAAACGCGACAACAACAATAAAATCACTCCCAGTTCATTTTACTTTTGATTTACTAGAAAATAAAGAAAAAGAAAAGAAAAAAACTAAAGTTGCAAAACATTTTACAGACAAACAAAACAAATAACATTATTTTTTATTTTTTTATAAGTTTTAGGATTCAAAAAAAGATATTATTTTAGAACGCAACAAAATAATCCCCAAGTCCAAGTCCGACAAGTTTCAACAAGGATAATGGCAGGTGTAGAATTATTTCATTTAATAAAAAAAAAGCAATATGTAATAAAAATTAATTTCGGGCCGAACTGGGGTGGATCATTGAACTGGGAATTATTTTACAATTGCAAAAGAAATAATTGTTTTATTTAAATGTAAGACTGCCGCTGACGTGGTTTTTTCAATTTTCTGCTTTAATTTAAGTCGCTTATAACATAACCAGATGGTAAAGAGTTATTACGGAAAAACCGTATTTGAAATTGGCAATCTCAAAAACCCCACTTTGCCAACTTTTATGGAAATTTAAAGAAATTTAGAATGTTGGACGAGTCACCGAATTCGAAATCAATAACCTAAAAACTTTAGTTTGAAAATTTTTAGGGAAATTTAAAGAAGTGCGGTATTGTCAGTCCTCCATATTGGAATCGTCGTCATCTTCTTCCGTTTGAGATATTGAAATGCAACCGAAGCTCCAAAAATTCGACATAACGAATTTCATGAAAATATTTAGTGTTATTTTCGGTCGGTGTTGAGTGCGCCATTTTGAATTTTCAAATTTTCAAGGCATACTCGAAATGTACAACAGCAAAACTCTCATTCTGATGAAGTTGAGAGGCTTTTGTGACCATACTGGTCCCACTAATTTCAATTGCAATATTTTGACGGTAAGTTTTAAATCAGGAACCCTGAAAACACATAAGTATCGATTTTCGGGAATATTTCCTTAGGTTGAGAATTTTGTTTTGGTGACCTGTTGAGAGCTTCCACATTGAATTTCTAAATTTTAATAACTGATTTGTAGTCAGCACCCCTGAAAACGCATGAGTAGCGATTTTCATTGATATATTTCAAGTTGAACATTTTCGCCGCCATGTTGATTAACAAAAGTTTGACTAATGCATAGCTGGTCTATAATTCAATTTAGCCGTTTAGGCTAGGGGAACTTAATATACATACACCATCTAGCTGTGCCATCTATTGGGACCGTTAGTTTGACTATCCAAAATTTGTTCATTGTCTATTGCGATTGTCTTGCATTTAAGAGAGCAAAAAAAAAACAAACCAAAAAAAAGTTACGAAAAGAATCCATACCTGGACGACACGCTTCTTCAGGTTGACCTTCTTTGAAATCTCTTCGAGCATCTTCCTGCTGGGGTTTGACTCGTTTTGGTAGCATTCATATAAAAAATTTAACTGTTCCGGTAGTATTGTGGTGCGTAGACGTTTATTATTTTGCTTTTCAGTACTTGGTGCATGCTCTCCACCAGAACTGGCCCCGCCCAGGCTAGCTGATACAGTGGAACTATTCAAACAATTGGTATCGCCCATCATAAGAGTATTTGATGGAGTTGTTGTAGGAGTGGGAGAGGCTGGAATATTTGGGGCTCCCGTAGAAGATATGAAATTTTTATTATTTTTTAACGTCACAGCTAATTGTGAGGCCATTGTAAGGCCGGCCCTAGATGGATTCATAGGGGAGTTTTGTTGTTGCTGTTGCTGATGTTGTTCGGTTGTACTACCATTGCTGTTGCTGCCACATATTTTGTGTTGAACCATTTGTTGTTGTTGCTGTTGTTGTTGTTGTTGTCCTGCTGTTGTTACCCCGCCCCCACCAGCCGCTAGTAACGTTGCAGCTGCTGCCACTGCAGCTGCTGTTGCCGCTGTTGAATTGGTCGTTGTGCTGCTGTTACCGCCAATATTGCATCCACTGCTGTTGCTGTTGTTCCCACTGCCTCCACTCGTTGTCAAATTGAGCAATGGGAAATCATGTATTCGTTGGGGCGAGGCATCTAACTGAAAAAACTTCTTGGACTCGTTTAGTTGGTAGTATTGGAGGAGAAATTCGATGCTGGGCTTTGCTGTACCATCAGTTGAAGTGGCACCACTGGTGCCACTCCCTCCCATCATCAGGTCAGGACCACCACCTGGGACCGAAAGCTGCTTGCCCTCGTTCTGCAGGTAGTATTGGTATAAAAAATCGTAGTTGCCCTTCTTCTTCAACTCGTTCGTCTGGTAGTAGTTGGCCAAGTATTCAATGTCGAAGGACTGTTGCTGATTATACTGTTTCTTCAGTTCTTCGTTAGTCTCATTCTGCATGAAGTACTGATATAAAAAATCGTACTGGTCACTTTTGAATTTTTTGCTGATCGCGTCATAGTCTGACATGTCGTCTTGCTGGGACTGGGACTCCGAATACTTGCGCTTCTTCTGCTTCCCCTGGGACAGGTCAATTGAGGTGTCCTGACCCCCAAGGCCCCCCATGACAGCCCCACTCGCATTCTGTTGACTATTCAGGCTCTGCATATTCTGCAAGATGCCAAAAGGGGTGTTTTCCGCGTAGGTCTGGTTCAGAAATAAGTTGGGGTTCATGATGTGGATCAACTGGTGTTCCTTGAACAGTTCGAACCTAGGAAAGGTCAGGTTGCACTTGTCGCATTCGAATTTCTGCTGGGAAGGGCTGGCGTGGGGCTGATTCGTACCGCCCCCGCATCCGCTCAAACCAGAAGTCTGTTGCTGCTGTTTGAAGAGACTGTGCGGGGATGCGAGTAGGTTTAGGCCAGGACTTGTCGAGAGACCGGGAATTGGCGGAATACTCCCACCCGGCAAAGAAGTGCCCGTTGCTGCTGAGGGCGATGCCGCCAAATTGAGATTCGGCACCGGATTAATACCGCCAATTGCAGCCGCAGCTGCAGCAGCAGCAGCAGCGGCCGCTGCAGCTTGTTGAGCGGCCAGATTCGAGGTCAGCAAGTTCGCATTGTTTATGTCGATGCTTGAGTTTGAATCTTCGCTACTGAGACTCTGGGCGATTTGGGCGGCAGCTATCTGCGCCTTGGCCGACTTCTTATTGTTCTCCTCCTTGAAGCAATGATTCTTCTGGTGGCGTATCAGTTCGTAGTACCTCTGGAAGACAAGGTTACATTTTTTGCAGGTGTAGTTGATGTTCGGCTTCTTCTCCTCCGACTCGTAGAACGAGTTGTTCGGCTGGTTCTCGTAGATCTTCCGCTGCTTCTGGCGGGCATTCTGGAACCACACGACAATCACCCGGGGCGAGAGGAGGAGCAGCTTGCTCAAATATTCTAGGTCACTGTCTTTCGGGTAGGAGTTGTTTTCGAAAAACTCCTGAAGCACCTTTATCTGGTAGTCGGTGAATCGGGTACGGTTCGCCCTCTTCCCGCTCGATGTCGAACTGTTCGAAGAGTTTGAGTTTGTTTCGAAACTGTTCTTCTCAAACATCTTGTTCATCTGAAACTTTTTTGGCGGCCCCATGTTGTTCATGTTCCCAATGTTGGCCATGTTGTTCAGTGGCATGTTGTCCATCTGTTGGCTAATTATGTCGTTCAGATTGTTGTATGACGAGCTGTTTGGGGTCTGGGGCCGGGACAAGATCTCTGAGCTGCCGCTCTCTGACTTCGTTTCGAAATTGTTGTAAAAAATATTTTGCTGGTGCTGCGATTGCAAAAGGTTCTGATCGTGGTCCTGCTCGTGTTTCATCATATGGCTATCATTGTCTGAGTTGCCCATATCATCTCCAGGCTCAGATTTTATGTGGACATCGGCCCGATCACTGGCAACACTCGATGGCTGGGACAGGGGACGATTATCCTGTTGATTTTGCTGCTGCTGATGGTCCCGTTGCTGTTGCTGGCTCTGGCGGAGCTGCTCTTGCTGCATTTGTTGCATGCTCAGCTGCGTTAACTGCTGCTGCTGTTGCTGCTGGACCTGCTGCTGGTGGTGCCCTCCCTGCTCATGAATTTGCTGCTGCATTTGCCTTATACTTTGCTGTGATTGCTGTTGCGATTGCTGTTGCTGCTGCTGCTGCTGTTGTTGTTGTTGCTGCTGTTGTTGTTGTTGTTGTTGTTGCTGCTGTTGCTGCTGCTGCTGCTGTTGTTGTTGCTGTACGCTTGACTGAGTGTTGCTGTTCTCATTCGTATCCACTAAAGGGGTTACTTTCGCCTGCCCAGTGCGCTCATACTCCTCCAAATTAAGAGTAGTAGACGGCGGGTTGTTAAAGTTGTAGGGCGAGTCCTTGTTCCGTTGACGCTCCTTAAACAGGGTGTTCCGGAACCAATGCTTCACCACCTTAAATAAAAAATTAAATAAAAGTTAGTCTCAAGGGCATTCAGCAGGAAATCATATTTTTGTTGTTACCTTCATGGGAAGGTTGGCCTTTTTGGACATTTCCATGATACTCTCTTCACTGGGGGAGTTGTTGATGTCAAAATGGGCTCGGAGGATTTTCAATTGTTCATCTGTAATGCGAGTCCTTGCACGTTTTTGATTACTTGTCGCCTACGAGGTCAAAATGTGTTTTTAAATAAAATTTCCCGACTAGCTAAATTGCATCAAAACAAGCAGTGGCGGTGGTATTAAATTTGTTTTAGGGTTTTTAAGTTTATCATCTCCAGTTTTCTTATTAATTTTTTTAAATTTGGATAGTACGAGGAGAAATGACGCCCTCTGGTTGTCGAGATTTAGACTATCCCTTTGCTTAGGGACAATCAACTAGACTAGCTACCTCAAATTTTTTTATTTTCTCTTTTAATTTTGAACATATTGTGAAGTCCACCGCCAACGTTCAGAAAAAAATAAAATATAACTCACCTGAGCTGCTGCAGCTGCTTGCTGCTGTAGTAGCTGAACAGGCTGTCCAGGAACAGGAAGTTCGGGTGTAACTGATGGAACATTGCCAGCGACTGCTGCTGCTGCAGCTGCTCCAGTTGCCCCAAATATTAGGGGCGGGGCCAAATTCATAAAATTCAGCGACATCAAATGATGGAATTGCATAAGATTGAGCATATCGAGGGTGTTCAGCGATAAATTTCCCATACTTGGTAAATTTTGTAAATTTTGTAAGCTTTGTAAACTTTGCAAATTTTGCAAACTTTGCAAATTTTGTGGTAAATTGGCAAAATTTGGTGGAAAATTCGCAAGATTTTGTTCCATAATTTTTTGGGCGAGAATTGTTGGATCAATGTTGAGCTTTTGGGCGAGATCTGGCATCACAGGTGTTTGGGGTGCTGAATGTTGTTGTTGTTGCTGTTGTTGTTGCTGTTGTTGTTGCTGCTGTTGTTGCTGTTGCTGTTTGAGAAGTGCTGATGCAACAGATGCGGCCGCGACTGGAGGTAACTGAGGCATGCTTTGGGGATTTTGTGACTGCATCGGTTGGGGGGTAATTGATCGTACTTGGGCCAGGGGGGATGGTGGAGTAGGCGATGGTATACTCTGAGGTCCTAAAGATTGCGGTGTACCGCTCGCTTCTGGCTTCTCATCTTTCAAATTCCCACTGCTGCTCGGCCCAATCCCTGTCGATGAGGAGGTCGGGGAGGGGGAGCTCGATGAGGGCTTTTTCGAGAAGTCCAAAATTTCATTCTCATTCTCACTCGCATCGAGATAATAATTTTTAAATTTTTCCGCAAATTTTTCGAGAATTTCCAGGGGGATTTTCTCGTTGTGGATCTCCTCGCAATGGGACTTGAGTACAAAAATTGAGGAGAAGATCTTTTTACAGTGGCGGCAGTAATATTTGTCCTCGGTGATTTCCCTACCCAGCTCGGTGCTGTGCTTGTTTATCTCGTTGAACTGCTTGACTATGTCGAAGCCGAAGTTCTCGAGGAGCGTCTTGTAGATTTGGTTATTGAACTTAGGGATGCTGTCGTCTTGCAAGCAGCTGCTAAGATTTGAGGGTGTTGGGCTAATGCTCTGCTGCTGCTGCTGATGCTGATGCTGATGCTGTTGGCTGAGCTCATTAATTCTAGCCAAACTAGGGGAAACGGGCTGTTGCTGTGGCTGCGGCTGTTGCTGCTGCTGCTGGAGTTGCTGAGATTGCTGCTCCTGAAGCCGACAAGCCCGCGTCTGGTGTAGAACGCTTCTCATGTGAATGTCCAAGGTGCTGCCCTGGGCATAGGCGACCTTACAGATATCGCACTTGAATCGCTTTTTTGGGCTGTCGTAGTCACTCTCTGGACTTAATTTTCTCTTTTGCTGATCCCCCATACCCCCTTCCATCTCTAGGTCAATCGACTTACGATCGTAGTCATTGCTGCGTCGATCAAATTCGATACTCTTCCGATCACAGTCGTTGCTCCCCAAGAGATTGCTGGTCGGGGATGTCGAGGGTGTGTTGTTGTTTTCGCTCTGCTTTTTCAGCTTGTGCAAGTGCGAGACGCTGTTGTAATGGACCAAAAGGATGTTCTTTTGTGTGAAACTCTCCCTGCAGATCTCGCATTTGAACGGTCTGTTTGGGTCAAGGTACTTTTCCAGGGGGTAATTGTTGAGCTTCTCGTTCCGACGGTGCTGATTGGTCTTGTAGTGCTGGACCAGATAAATCTGGTGCGTGTAGGCCACCTTGCATTTGTGGCACTTATACTTGCGATTATTGTCGTTATAATTCTCCTCAGCTAGGGGCTGGGCGTTGAGAAACTCATCCAGGTCTGTTGTTTCATTCTCCCCCATGTTATGTTGGAGATCATCTCGCAAAATGAGATCTTGAGCCGTTGCCGTTGTTGTGACTGAATCATTATCCTCCTGCTTGATGCTGGACGTTGGTGACGTGATGTATTCTTCGCCTGGGGGCTTATTATCCCCATGATCCCCAGTACTGTTCGGCGATAATGTTGGGCTGTTTGGGGTGTTTTGGGGGTGCGATTGTTCCATGTGCTTTTGGAGGGATTGTGTGGTACGAAAACTCCGGTTGCAGATCATGCATTTTGTAGCATCTCTCATTGTGTGGTACAACGAGTGGGTGTTAAGCTTTTCTTGGGTCTTGAACGCAAGAGAGCATTGTTTGCAGCGGTACTTGTACACATGCCGCTCCGATATGACAATGTTCATGTGGGTGTCCTTGTAGTGGGTCAGCATTGTTGTTAAACTGCAAAAAAGCTGCTGGCATTGCTTCAGCAGGCACTGGTACTGATCGTTTATGATCTGGTAATGTTGATTTTCGCTCGTGTGCATCAAAAGCTCCTGGTGGGACTTCAAATTTTGCCCACACTGTACGCACTCGTAGTCGCAATTAGTGAGACACTGTTCCGACGAGGAGCTGTGATCGGGGCTTTTCTTAGACGAACTGTTTAGCCAGTGGCTGGTGTCGACTAGGTGGAGTAGACGCGTTAACCCATCACTGTTAACACTGTGAACGCCCATAACGTGCTTCTCGAGGGATTTTTTATCAGCGAAACTGTCCTGACACAGGGGGCATAGTATGCTCAGGATTTCGTCTGTATTTTCAACATCCTGTTGATCCTGCTCATAGCAATCACCCCCTGATTCCGACTCAGCGTCGATCCTTTCCGATTTGACCTCCTCGTAGTTGCTACTGCTGCTAGTCACATTCGGATGACCCCCCGATACCGGAGATGACGACGATGATGGCTCTGTTTGCTTACTAGCATTTGCTGCAACGGCTGCAGCTGCAGCCGCAACAGCTGCCTGAAATGCCTGGAGTGCAGCAGGATTTGTTGGGATCGTTATGTAATCACTTTCAGGATAATTCGGATGCATCTGTTCGATATGCTGTTCCATGTCTAATTTCGAATCGGCAAAATAGTCACAATTGTTGCATTTGTAAATTGTCGCTGATTGTGGAGATGTTGGGGATTGGGATGCTGCCGCCATTAATGATGATGTTGTTGTTGTTGTTGTTCCAACACCCCCCACCCCCGAACTTGTACGACCGCTCAAATTTGCCGGGATATTATCACGACCATCCCGAGAGCTCGGTGTGGACGGTGTTGTTGGTGGGTAATTTTGTTTCAGTTCGGTCATATTGCCACCATCAAGCGATGGATCGTATTTTTCGGCCGGTGAATGAATTGGACTAGTCTTTTCACTTTTTACATCTGCAAATGGGGAAAGAAAGGAACGAACTATATTTTTTTTGTTTTAGCAAAACATTTTTGTAAATTAGACATAACGTCTATTTTATGTCTAAAAAAATTCCTTCCGAAATAATTGCCTGTTTGCGGTATTTTGACTACATCCCAACTATTTCCCATTTTTCGCCAAACAAAATAAAACAAAATATAACACTTACCTTTCGTATTCACCTGAAAAATTATCTTCCAGGTGTACAACCTGATAAAAAGGGCAAAAGTAATAACATCCTCATACCCCTAATTTTAATAATAACGGACATTTTTCCTAGCAATCAAAGGAACCAAAAAAAAAAGTTCCCCTTTTATTTTCTTTTTGTTCTATTTCTGCGCTTATAATTTGTGCCCCTTTAACCCAAAACATACGTGAAAATGTACTCTTTTATTCATTAGACGTGTGTAATTAGGTGCTCTTTAGTCCCCTCTCCCGTGCCCCCTACCCCTCATTACTAGATATATGTACGAACTTGTTTTAGTTACTTTCTATTAGTTCGAGGTGCCAATGAGTGAGGTGTACCAGCAAAATAAACAGTTGGAAGGGCTATTTGATTTATTTATTGGCTTATTTATTTTTTTCTGTTGGTAACTGACACATTTCTGAGTCGTCATGCCTTTTATAACATTAGGGGACGGTCTGCTGTGGGTCAGACGGCTACTTCGAGGTTGGAAATTAGTGAAATTAGCACTTTGGTCGATGTAAAGACCAGAAATTCCGTTATTAAATGGATTTTTCCCGGTTTTAACTTTTAGTCAACACAAAATATGGACCAGGGCCTTGGAAAGAAAATTAAAAAAAATTACGAGGGCAATGGTGGGATCGTGTTCGCCTTAAATCCACGGGGACCGCAAAATCAGTGCTCCGGTCGAGAAACGTTCTGCACGAGAAATTGCGAACGCTACATATCGACGATAAGCAACTTCTTGTGGCCTGAACTGGATGATATGGATACCGATAACATGTGGTTTCAACAGGACGGCGCTACGTGCCACACAGCGCATGTCACGATCGACATTCTGCACGAGCGATTTGTGGGCATGGTAATCATGCGCGGCGGCGACGTGAACTGACCAGCGATGCGATTTAACACCTTTAGACTTTTTTGTGCAGTTTTTTGTGTCCCTTGTTCTACTCGGTACAAAAGCTCAGTTAAGGAAACTATCCGTGTGTTGAACCGTTTCATGCAGAAATGGTAGAAGTCTTTGGTAATGAATTCCCACAATTAACTTCATTACGAATAAAAATCTGTTTACATCTATTAGTTGATACTTTTATGAAACTGAATGGATAATCCAAATATTAGGTGACTTATTATAAAAAAAAATCAATTGCCGACAGTTCGAAATAATTTCGTTGAGCCAGTGAAAAAAAGTGCAAGCACGAAAGAAAACCGACTACACTGCATCCCATGGCAGAGGAAATCCCTAAAGCATTTTTCCCTGCTTTGCATATTTTCTGTTCTTTCCAAAGATTTTTGTTTTTGTTTTGTTTTTGGTTCTCTTATTTTTTCTTATTTAGCAATTTTGTTTCGTTGTGTCTTAATTCATGCTGTTGTTGTTTTTTTCTCGTTTTCTCGATATTTTTGCCCGCAAAACTTAAAATGTTCGTCTTATTTCTTGTCGTTCTCTCTCTCTATCCCTCTGGTGGGCAATTTAGCGATCCTGTCCATCGTGCCGGTGCACGGTACGTAAATTGGAGGTCATTAAGGAATCACCTGGAGCAATAAACCGCCCTCGCAAATTGTATTACAATTTACACAGCCGTGTGCGGTTTACGTGTGGCTTAGGTAAAAATGTGAAAAAAAGGGAAAAATGAAGAGACGAAATAGTTGCTTTTGTCTGTTGCTGTTGGCCTCTTTGGAAGATTATCGGTGTGGCATCCAACGTACGAGAAAGTTTTTCAAATTCTTCGCAGTCGGTTATAAGATGAAAAAGCGTCCCCCCCCACCAAATCACTTCAGCCCCCAACAGTCGTACAGTGGTGAGACGATAGATAGGCAGATCCCTAGATAGACGGCTAGTGATTATAGGTGATTTAATTTTTGTTGCTGTTTCTGATCGAAAATCCATGAAAATGATTGATTGGGGGGTGATGTGCCTGTATGTGTGCGGCCAGGGCATTTTACCAACCGGAATTTAATTGGGTTTCTGTTAATTTCGATTTTATTTTTTTTAAGGACGAAAAAAGGGCAAAGTCCAGGTGGCACAGAAAATTGCATATTCTACTGAGTGCTGTAATATTCCCCCCTACACTTTTGTAATTCTGTCAATTCGAGGGGGACGTGGTGAATGCTTTTAAAATTATTAAAAATTCCATCAGACAACCGAAACCCTTTTTCGCATCAAAAACAAGTCATTTCGGGGTAATGAACGTATTTCGGCAGAGGATATCTAATGTTTTGGTTGGCTACACTGGTACACCTCCATATATCCCATTAGGATTATTTGAAAGGGTTTACTGCATTTTCTAATTATTTTGAATGGTTTGACGGATTTGGGTTTGGGTTGGATGCAGTCCTAGGGAAATTGTTGTATTCAAATTTCACCTTTCCCCACTCTTCCACAAAAATATTTTATCTGGATAAATTTCATTTGTATATTTGGTTTAGAGATGTGATGTGTGGTGATGATGACTCACCCATACGAGGTGCGCCTCCAAATTTGAAAGCGGGCTTCGAGGCACTTTGTTATCCTAATCAACGGAAAATTATTGAAAAATTTCGTGCTTCTCCCGTTTTCGAGATATTTAGTAAAATAGGTAGTACTTTTGCAGCATTAATAATTTCTATTGGCTGATTATTATTTGCCTTTTACAAACTGTTTCCAAGCCCGCTATCAAATTTATTAAATTTAGGGGCACCTCTTATTGGTGAGCTGTCCTTTTCACAATCCCACACATGTTTTGTTATATTTGACACTATTTTAGCAATGTAAGTATTTGTTGTGGCGTTGGGGTGAAGTTTTCTGCGAAAAGGGTTGCTTTCCCGCTGACGAGACTCAACAAATTTCAATAATTCAAATATTTTTCCTTTGAACTCTGATTTCTTTTTTTTCGTATTTCCCGTTCAAAAGAAAGTCCTTTTGTTAAGGTTAGGTACAGGTCTGAACGCAAATGTACAGTTTGCGCCCTCTAAGATAATTAAGGTGAATCAGTCTCAATTTTTTATGTAAATTTTACCCTTCCTTTTGGTCAGGGGTTTTCGGGGTCACTGATTTCGAATTTGCCAGTAAAATTTCCAAATTTAAGATGGTGGATCCAAAATGGCGACCGAAAATGTTAAACTTCACCCGGCCTACCGCACCTCCGGCTTCTTCAGTTGCTGCGAAATTTCGTACGGGTCAACTAGTTATTATTATTGTTATAATTTTTAAACAAAAACAGCCCAAACTTTTGAATACAGTTGTAGATGAAAGGAAAAAAATTATAATGTGGCAAAATAAAAAACAACAAGACATACGACAAGGTCTACAGTTTCTCGCACAAATCTTGGTATTTTTCATAATTTCCCCCCGAAGACAAAGGAGGTAAGAAAAAGGGAAAATAATAGTGTTCAGCGATAAATTAAATTAAAGCATAAATCTCCATGAGAATTTAATGGAAGAAACTGATGCTTGGGTGGAGCGGGGGGGGGGGGGGGGGAGGGCGGCGGGGAGATGCAGGGTACATAGGGAAAAATACGAGACGTTGGCAGTCATCCAGTCCAGGGGAGCCGGACCATCTGAAAACTCATTTGAATCGCGGATCGTTCGCCTTGAGGGCACAATTACGCATCTCGCACGCCTATTACAAAAATTGTAATCGATGGTTGATAGGCGACTGACTTGAGACTATACCCCAGAAGAAATGAAGAAGAGTCCATCCGTAGAGCAGCATCCTCCTCTCATGGGCTGTGGTATGCATTGGCTGTGGATGGTTGTTGCTGTTGTTATTAAAGAAAAATTGTGAGGCGCTATGGGATCTGGGATTCTTCCGTGTCTAATAATCACACGATTTCAAAATCAATGTAGAACACAAGGAGGGCAAGGGAAATCTGCCTATCTGAAATGGTCGAGCACATGGGGGCATAGATGCAAAAGGTATATGAGGAGTGAGAACAATGTTCAAAAGTGGACAACAGAATGTGGACGGGCGAAGGGCGGGAGGGGGTTTCTATAATAGGCCAAATTAGGGATAGGCTTGGCTAACTAACCTCGATTGCCACCTCTCTAACAACAACTCAGTCTGGGGCTCTTCCTGATTTTGTCTTATACGCTGGACCACAGCATCTTTCTCTGCAGCCAGGCCGATGGTCTGGCAGATAGATATACCTCGCGGTGCGGTACGTGGTGCCGCTCAGCCCTAATACACTTACTTGCATATAAAATTGTGATAATGACGGATTCGGAGCCGATCTTGTGTCTTCTTTTAATTTTTTTTTTATTTTCCTACGAAAGCCTTTTTTTACCTTTATCTACTTTCAAATTTATAATGCCAGTGTTCATCGAAATTCTGCACAATCTTCGTGATGGTCTCGTTTATTTTCGCTCGCCGCCACTATAAAGGCGCATAATGCATTCTTCGACTGTTGGTCACGTGGTGCAAGAAGGAGTAAATCGCCGCACCGCCTTTCTCTCCCCCCCCCCCCCCCCCCCCCCCCCCTCAATCCGCTGTGCATTTTTCTGTTGTTGTATTTTTCGAATTTAGAATTTTGTAGCTTCGAGGCGTGCATGAAAATAATTTTCTCTGCAACAAATTATAATTACGGAAAAAATGTGGGGGGAGGGCTGGTGCAAGAGGATAACAACAGCAACAGGAATGGCTTCAAGAGGAACGAACGCTCAAAATTGCAAGTTTATATGATGGACGAGGTCACAGACTCCACAGCTTACAGAGGATTAGACTGTGACTGTGGCGCTTAGTGGATTGTTGGGCAACTTTTCTTTTTGCAGTTTTACTGGGAGTTAAAAAAATGTCTTGTTTATTTATTAATTTTGGCAACAGGTATAAACCATCAGACATTACAAATAATCAATAGAAAAGAATAAAACAGTTTCGTTACTGACTGCCCGACTAGCTGACAGACAACGCACAGCCTAAACTACTGAAGATGGAAACATGAAATTTGGAATATACTCGTATGTACAAAATACCAAAAAAAAAGTTGATGCCACCGCTCTTTAATTACTAGTTAATCCCCTCAAAATAGACAGTGTCCCATTTTAGAGACCAATTAGGCTACCAGGCTAAAAAATTAATCCAGGTGCCTTTAAGGAAGTCTGACTACCTCCAGAAGCTGGCGGTTTCTTCCTTACAAAAAAAAAGAAAAGAAAAATAGGTAAAAAGGGAAACAAAAGGTACGCCGATACCTTCCCGTAATTTTGTTTTGTGGTTTTCAATGTTTTTTTGTCCTTTCTGTGAACCACAAAAGTTTCTCGTTAAGCATATGTTCTTCGGGTGTTATTAGAGCGGAGGTGATTATTAGGGTTTTTTTTTTAATTTTCCTGATTCCTTTCGTTCCTATTTTCCAGCAATTGTGTGTCAAAAAATCATCTTTTTTGCGAATTTTTGGACTCTCTGGAATTATGTGGTGTGGGTGTATAGTTTTTACATATCTATATTAAAAAGAGAATCGTCATATTCAAAAACTTGATTGCACAATACAAAAACTGCGCTTTGCATTTTGCGAAATCAACTCATTGAACAGTTTCTCCAAATCGAGTGTGAGAATAAACATGTTTGATTGTACTGCAACATTAGCGATCTCGTTTATGTTATATATGACTACATGAAATTTTCAGGAAAGGTTTCTTATGCTCGGAGAAACCAAACTAAAATTGATTGCTTTACCCTTCCCCTTTCCCATTTCCGGCTTTCTGAAGAGAGTTGACTTTCAACCTATTTGTTTTCTTATAGTAGAGGATTTTAGCTTTCATTTGAATCCAATTTTATTCAAACGGTTACTTTAAATTTGAAAAACAAACCATGAATTTGACAGTCTCTCTGAATGGTTGTATTTAAAGTGTACATTCTTTATGAATCGTAAGAGAACCCGCTGCAAATTTCGAACGTCATCTGATAACGAAATAACACATACACCGAATGAATGCAAAAAAATTGTATTTTTCCGAACAGCACCTGTGCCAGTCACTATCCTGACCAAAACCGTGCCTGAGCCTGCCCTTATCCTGATCCTAGTCTTCGGCACAGCGAATTTTTTGCAAATGTTAGTTATTCCGGTGGTATTTACGTCATGTGACAACGAGTTGAAACAAAGTGTAATGGAAAAGACATATTGTCCTCTTCGCAAATATCCAAACGTACCCCGTTTTAAACTGTCCTAAGTTGGAGGCACAGCGCGATTTCTAATAGGCAAAAAGGCGACCGGAATTTCTCGATTGGGTAGAGCTACCCACCATACCCATATGAAATGCGAAAGTTCTAGTACGTATGAATTTGTATATTTTTGCTCTATCTGGGCGAGTTGTACCTTTTTGGAAAGGTGACAAAATGGGCAATTAAATAATAAAAAAAACGAGGTGTGTGAATTACGTGAATATCGGAGAAAATTTGGGGAAATCGTGAATTTTTGGGAATTGCAGAACAATATTTTGAGTTTCGCAAGTGACTGTACTGCACTGGTAGAGGTATATTTACACTGTTAAGATTTTTGGAAAGGATATTGAGATAGTAGGTTTTTGGCGTGATCTTGACGTCGCTGCGTTAATTAGATCAAAAGATAAAAATACAATAACAATACGAATTCCATGAAAATTTCGAACTTGAATGAATCACCCTGTATCTCGAAAACGGTTGAGATTTCCCACTTGCCAGCCACACGATTTTTTGTTTGCCCAGGTCATTTTGATATGCATTAACTGAATAAGATGCAGTCCTGATCAAAAGTTACAAAATGTCTCTATCGGCGCCCCCATGGATTAAAAAATAGTCCTAATCTGTGACGTGGCAATCTCACGTAAAATATTTTTTATTCATGTCCCCAGGATGTGTTATATTAAATCCCGGGTACATTGCATGGAGAAAGTAGCAATTCCAAAGTGAAATCAGCTCATTGCTAGTCGCACAATGGAATTAATGTTATTTTTTTTTATTTATTTATAATTTCACAGCCTCTCGTTCTCCCGTACCGGGTGCATATTAATTACACACGTATTCGCCGCACAGCAATCAAGCCAGGCAAAGTGGATATCTCACCGGTGAAATAGAAAATGGAAACAATTTGCGAATACTCAAGCCCTTTTAGCACAATTCATCATTAGCGTGGAATTCAAATCAATTTTCCCTCAGAAGTCAGGGAGTTTTTCTTCTGTTGTATCGTTTTTCGGTTTATTACCTCCACTTTCTGTGTGCTGCGACTCTGCGCTGTGTCCGCATACCTGGGAGTCTCCTAAGCCCCATCCATGCCTACCTGTGCCTCAAAACAAAACACAGTAAATAAAAATAAATAAATAAAAAAAAAAAATCGTCGAGGCAAAATAACAAGAATCAAATAGCGAACGAGAGTGCCCCCATCGAGGAAAGAGTACCCAACCAGCCAGTCATCGGTACAATGGCAACGGTCAGACACAAAAATAACGAATAATCACAAATTGGTAATCAATAAAATAAGTCGAATGTATTTCCTCCTTCACTCTGATTATTATTTCTGGTAGGGTTTTTTGAGATGTTTTTTAAGACGTTTTCCCTCCAGCGCAGCGGCAGGGTGGCCAGGGGAGGGTAGTGGTTGGTGGCGATGGTGGTGATGGTGGTCGCCATCCAATCGGCATGATATGATAATGGCTTGGAGCGGCGCGCTGGCTGGACTGGACTGGACTTTTGACCTAGGAGGGTACCGCACACCGCACAGCGTACGGGGGTACCTGACTTAGTGACTGACGGACGGTGCGGCGACGGCCTGATCATATTCAGGGCTGGGATGAGGATGATGATGATGACGATTACAATTACAGTGCGATTCCTATGGGTATCTTAATATCTCGCTGTACGTACAGTGGGAATCCTCCTTTGCCCGCGCCTCCGACTCACCGCTACGACGATCAGGAGGATAATATTCTCACGAGTCATTTATTACGACGAGAGATTTTGCACACCGAAATTACTTTTGGCTGACCGCGTGCGAAATTATCCATTCCAGCAAAAAAAAAAAGAAAAAGAAAAAAAGAAAAAAAAGAGATTTGCAAAAAATAACGAAAATAATGAACAAATCGAAACGTGAACTTATCGCTGATTTGTTTCCGTTCCTTGTCTTGTAATTGTTTTACGGGTTTCCTCGATATTTCGTTTTCCTTTTAATTTCACAGCCCCGCAGTAATTTCGGATATTTAGGTGATCGATTTTTATCGATCGACCGAATCTGATTTTCGTTTTAGTCCCCACGACGTTGAGAACACCAAAAAATTTCATCGACCATATCAGAAATTTCAACGTTATACCTCGAATTTAATTTTTTCATATGGGGAAACTATTTAATTTTATCGATAAGGTACAGTCCCGGGCGAAAGTTTATCTCAGCGCCTAGTCTTATGCTTAGGAGTTGATCACTCCTACTAGATCTACTATTGGTTGGGAGAAAAATGAGCACGTAATTTTCGTTTTTGTTTATTCTTTTGCAATGATTTAATTTTTTGATGGACCTGTACATCGCTTCGTGTGTTTCTATGCTCCCTTATAACTTGTTAACGGATCAATCAATTCCGATGCAGATTTTTTTATTTGACATTTAATCCCCTTGGAAAGGTTTTTGTTAAAAAAAAACTAATTTCAAATTTTAGTTGATTTGTTGACATTCTACCGCATGGAAATTTTTGATTTTGAAGCGGTTTTTGCGAATTTATTCCCTTAAATATAAACAAGTGAAATAAAAGGAATACTCACCACAATCGACAATTTTGAAAACGTCTCCCAGTTCGAGTGGTTCCAAATTTTCACTTCTCCTTTGCAGGCAAATAAATTGTTCAACTTGTACGTGTCGTAAACTTTTCACATGTTGCACCATTTGTAGAATATTTGGCGCCTTAAAGCTACACAACTGACACACAAACACTTTACTTGAATTATTAGCACTACTGTTGAATAGGCTCAGCACCGAGTGTGATTGATGTTGACTATCACTTCCGGCTGCTTGCATAATTTGTTGCTGTTGATGATCACCATCACCACTCATACAATCGGCTGATGATCCAGCACCTGGTGTTGACGATTGTTGATCAAAATTTGACGCGCTACTTAGGTACAACAAATGATTGAAAATCATTTTCATTGTGTCATGGCGCATATGTTGCGTGTGAAGGTTTAATTTTTGTATTGAGTTTGTGTAGAAGTCACAGCAGTTACACTTCAGCTGTACTGTGTTGGTGTTGTTGAACTTCAGTTTATACTCGTTTTTAGGGCCTCCCTCTTTGATATGGTTGATGTAGTTCAGCTTTTGGATGTGCTTGTCAGTTTTGCTGTGCAGCTGAAAGTTCGCTTTTAGGTTAGTCTTGTAGTTGCACAGGCGACAGATGTAGTTGTTGTTGATGATCAACATAATATCACTGTTGCAGTTGTTGTTGCTGCGGGATCTATCAGTCATTAGGTGGTTGTTAAGCTCGTCGATGATGTTCGTGTTGTATGTGGAGCATATCAGGCAGCTGTAAATTGTTGTTGGCCGGGGATCTGGATCGATTGGTGGCTCAAATGTGTCCGGATTGAGTCCTTGGTCTGGCTCTAGAGCGCTGTTGAGCAGGACATTTGCAGCGGCCGCTGATGATGCAACAGCGGCAACACTCGCCGGTGATGAGCTTGTCTGCGATGACGGTGGTGGCGGTTGGGGGACTGAATTAACAGCCGCCGCCGCTGCAGCCGCTGCTGATGCCGCTGCTGCCGCACCAAGGGCTCCGGCTGCTGAATTTTGATGGAGCAATTGTATCATTAGCGCCTGATTGTATGCCAAGTCGGCTAATGCTGCTTCTGGTAAAAAATTTTGCAAATTTGGCAAATTTTGTCCCAAATTTGGTAGATTTGCTAAATTTGGTAGGCTGGTTGCAGCCGTTGCCGCTGTTAGTTGGCCAAGATTTTGGCTCTGCAAAAAGCTGAGCGCCTGAAAGTGTTTCATGTTGTTCTGCAGCACGGCCATGTTATGCGTGTGCTTCTCACTAGTCATATGGATACGTAAATTACGTGCGACACTCGTCTCATAGGAACATACATCACAGCGAAAGCTTGGTTTCGGCTTATTTGACTGTTGCGTCATATTTGGCATTATGATTTTTGGACTTTCCCGGATCTCATTTTGACTGCTCATATTTTGGGAATTGTTCAGTTCTTGCATATTATTTAAATGTTTATCACTTTGCATGTGTATGGACAAGTTGCCCTTGGTCGTTGTTGAATAATTGCAAATTTCACAACGATACGGCTTGTATCCGCAGGTATACGACTCCCCACGTGCCAGTCTCGGATGTTGCTGACCTGGAAAGCATTTTTTGAATGCAAAAGAAAATATATATAAATATATATATAATTAGCACCTTAGCCTTTACGTGTTTGTAATTATTTTTCACCAAATATAAAACAAAAACAAACTAAATAAAAGCTTCGCGTGTAGCCACGCATCTGTTATTTGCCCATAAGACCTATGACTTGCCCCAGCACTTAATTCAGGTCCTTAATGAATTTTTAATTAAGGCTTGCTCACATTGCATTATCCTTCAGCCCAACAGTTGCAGCAGTAGAAAGCCACGTCTAACGTGCCAATTAAATCAAAACACGGTCGGGCAATTAAGTATGAGTTTCACCCCTAAGTACAGTAGGAGAGTTTCAATAAAAGCCCATGAAAATCCACCAAACCACCCCAAGAAAGAACTAACAAAAAAAAAAATAAGGTGAAGGGAATTCCGTTTCTTAGGATATTACAGGGGCATGCAGAGTTTCGCATAATCATCGCCTTTAGACTGAAATTAAATTTGCATACTCGTATTCCCCACACATCTCTAGCCCCCTCCCCATCACCCTGCGCCCGTTTATTCTGGAAAATGCACTTTCCATACTTGGGCTGAGTAATTATCGCGGCCTAGGGCTGTATTGTGGGTATGACCCCGAGATACCGAGAAAATAAGCGCCCTTTAGGGCTAGTCTTTCGACCTAACACTGATTAGGGTTCTATGCAAATGGCTACCTTTTAATCGTTTTAAGCCCCGCTCCCCAAACCTCACTGTCTAACGGGGGTGTGTAATGTATAGCCGAGAATTTATTGACTAAAAATTTCATTTAGATGGCCCGATATGTCCCCTATGGCAACTGTTTAAAATTCTGAACTCAAAAATAATTATTTTGTGCTGTTATAGATTTTTTGACCGAAAAACCGCTAACTAAAGGGCTGTCTTATTCGAAATATTTCCTCTGGGTAGATTGCCATTTTATATCTCTTAGATAACGGAGTATGCTCCCTTTGAACAAAGAGCCGGTTTTGGATGAAAAATTGTCCATCGTGGCCCCTATGAATTTTTGAACCAAAAACCCAAATCTTAATATGAAAATGCGATACCCCGTATGTTTAGGAGCCTCTTGCGCAAAATTTTTGTTCAGACTGTATCCTGCTTTTACCTCTTTTATATTTCTTAATATGCTCCCTCTTGGAATTGGCATAAATTTGGATGAAATACTGCCGACTGTGGCCACTATAAAATTATAATATGATAATTCGAGCTTTGGGAAAAAAGCTGCGTTCTTTTAAGTACCTTGTTCTGTAACAGTCATACATTGAACAGAACAGTTTGTTCTGCTCGTTGGAGAGAACAATCCGACCAAATAGTGTGTCTATGAAAACCCAGATGACGCTAAATCAAATTTCCCAAAAGAATTTTGTCAGTTTTCATGAAAGTACCAGCTAATACATGTAAACAATTTTTTATTCGTAATGATGTGAATTGTGGGAGTCAATTACTTTGCATGAATTAAGTTCGCCTTTGGAAAAATTAAATTTTAATTACTTTGTTCACCAAAGACTTCTACCATTTCGGATAATTTCCTTAATTGAGCTTTTGTACGGAGTAGAACAAGGGACACAAAAAAACGCAACTTATGTTTGCACTGGGTGTTGGTATAGCCCTTAATGGCAAGACTATCGTGGCCACTACGAATTTTGTTATATTGCCTTAGTTCCCGTTGTATAACTCGCAAATTTATTAATAATAATAAAAAAAAATATGACGTCATTTAATTTACCTGCTAAACAATATCCACACGCACTTTCACCATCCGGATGCTTTTCCCTCATATGAATTTCCAGAGTCTCCTGATATTTATAGTGCCAATTGCATTGCGGACATTTAAGCGTTTTACATGAATTACGCGTTGATATTTGGACACCGCTATTTAATCGCGCTGAATTCAATATCATTTCACATCTGTTTTTGGATTGAGAGAAGAAAAAAACAAAGTTGGGTCTATTTTTCTTTTTCATTGAAGAGATTTACTTTGATAAAGTTTTGGTAATATGAGGAGTAAATTTCACCAAAAAGAATATTTATAAAAAAAATGTTTATTTAATTTTTTTTTCCAACAAAAAAATGAATATAAAATGAAAAAATAGTAAAGTTAAATTTTGAGAAGAAAACAGAAATTCTTATGCATCGCAAAATATTTGGAAAGAGAATCAAGATGGGTTGTGGCTGGGGAGGGGGGGGGAGGATAAAATGGTTGGAGAACTTGTGAAGAGTCTACCAGAATTTGTATATATTTTTTTTAAGTAAATAAGTATGTAAAAGTTGTAAGATTGAAAATTTAGAAAAACATGTTCATAAATTGGTTTTTACATTTCATTGGATGAGGAAGGGAGGGGGGGGGGGGGGGGGTGGAGAGTGAGAGAAACAGGAAACAGAGGGGGAAGCAGAGATGCAGAGGTGTAGAAACATAAGAAAAATTGCGTTTATTTTAAATAAATTCAAAAAAAATTAATTAATAGTTTTGCCGTAAGAGATAAGAAGAAAAAAAAAAGTTGTTTTATTTTTTTTTTTCAATCAACAATTACCTGGCACAATCAACACCAATTGGCCGGCCATTTATATGCTCTGGACATGCACCAATTGTAAAGCTAGGCGCTGGTGTTGTTGGTGACATCGTTAAATTCGATGATGGTGGCGTTAAATTAATACTATTTGGAGATTTTGTTGGTGTCATTGGTGATTTAAGATTAATATTAATCAGTTCGCATGTTTTACAATCAACACCCTTCATACCCTGATGTTCAGGGCATTGCAATTGTTGGTGTTGTTGTTGCTGCTGTTGAAATTGCTGTTGTTGTTGTTGAAGGAACTCATTTAATAACTTAGCACTATTACTACAATTGTTGGTACCAATTAAATCATTATTGGTGCCAGTCGTTGATGTACAACTGTTCGGTGGTAATACACCAACACCGGTCGATGATGGGCTGGTTAATACCATTGATGATGGTGTCGATGTTCTCGCCTGATGATGGTGGATTTGTTGCTGCTGTTGTAAATATTCACCAACACTGCTTGTCGCACCGCAGCTGGCTGATTTTATTGTGGATGATGTTGTTGAAACGGACGACGACAGGGATGCCGCCGCCGTCATTTCACTACTATTTATTGTTGATGGGTTTGCTGTTGTAACTGCTGTTGTTGTTGAATGCATTTGACTATTTGTATTACTACTATTGTTACTATTATGATTATTATTATTACTGTTACTACAACCACTTATTGTTGTACATTCTGATTTGATTGTTTGTCCACTACCCGATGTAACAACATTATCTCCCTGCGCCTGCTGTTGCTGCTGTGTTGTCACTTGAATTGGTATTGATAAATTAGTCGATGTTGATGTTATTGTTTGATGCATAAGCTGCTGTTTGTGCATATCAAGCGGCTCTAAAAATGATATTTGTGGCTTCTCATCAACATTACGCTGTATAATGGCACTCGAATATTCACGATTTAGTAGAAGTTTTTCAGATTCTTGTAAATTTAATGTATGCTCACTGCTTGCGTGTAAACTGAATGATTTTGTGTTGCCAAAACTCAATTTGCATATGAAACACATTAAAATTGGCTTTTGTATCTTATTTGGTTCTGAGATATTCACAGTTGCATCACGTGCGGTAACAACACGAAATGAATGAATTTTTGGATTATTTGTTGTTGATGTGCCAGCTGATGTTTTTTTTTTATATTTTTATTTGTTTTTTATTTTTATTTTTTTGTTGGTTAACACAGTGAGAGAGCATGGGGGGAGAAATGGGGAAAATAGAAATTTTAATTCAATTTTTTCTTTTAAAAGTAATTTGTTAAAAAAAACATAAAATTATAAAAATGCCACTTACCACTCAAACAATTCTCAGAAATATTTGAGAGGGAATCATTTTCCGAATCGATTATGTACGCACTACCATCGGGATTGTATACGATTTTTCCCTGAAAACTTTCAACATCTGAGCAAGACACTGGTGATCCACCGTCTGAATCGTAATCCTATCAAAAATCCAACAATACGAGGAAAAAAGCACAATAAATCACTTGTTTTTCTTTTGTTATATTATTATTAATTTTTTTTTTTTCATTTTGCACAAAATAAAAATTTTACAAATAAAACAACAAAAAATACAAAATATGGGACTTCACTCGGAACCTAACACCGTTCGATCCGAACATTTAAAAGCACCTGAAACCAAGTTGTAACACCTACAAAAATCTAGCAATTAGCCGGACTAAAAAAAATGTATAATGCCGAGTAGACGCACAATATGCCCACAATAATTGCATAATTAACATAGGGTACACGGGGAAAACAACATGTAAAAGCACCCCCTTGGCATTAGCATGTCTTCCTCTTTGACGAAGGGAACTAAATTCGAGACACAAGGAATGAGAATAAGAAATCACTTCTTAGCAAAAATTACACATGTGCCACATGTTCAGGGGACGACACTAATTACAACCAAAAAACAAAGAAAAAATATGAAAAAAAAGCACAAAAATAAAATAAGCTTAAATTTTTCATTCATTTACCCCCGTTTTCCATGTCTCGGATGGGATTTTCTTTTTCCCCTGTTTCACTCTTTCATAACTTTTTCTTTCTTTCCCTTCAGATATTTTTCCACATTTTTCTATTATTTTACACCTCAACAAATCCAATTAGCTGGCCTGCACGGAGTGTACAGAAAAGTCTCTATGCCATTTAGGGAATCAATTCTTTTCTTTGCCATTTTAAATGGCAACTTCTACAATGAAATAAAAAAAAATAAAGAAAAAAAAATAATTGAGAAAAATATGCAAACGAAGCGAAATTGTAATAATTGGAATAATTGGAAATAAGCAAAGAATGTGCCAATGTACGCACACAGGCCACCTTGAAGGCGCAGTATTTTCTGTGGTTAACTTAATAAACGGGGGATAAATTAAAAAAGAAAAACAATCTTTGTATCATCGACGGGGAGAATTATTTTCTTCTTATATATTTTTAAAAAAAATTTGTTCTCGCATGTGAAGTTTTCAGTAAAGCACAATGCTCTTCAAAACATGTAATTGTTACGACAAAACAATTTTTGAGACGTAAAAAGTCCCTGAGTCTGAGTTTGGTACCCTCTGGGCTTTTATTTTAGGATTGGTTATTCGCATCGTCCGTGTCCGTGTAAAATCTGATGTAAACGGAATCCGGGGCACTAATAGGGACAATATTATTTTTTAAGGGGCCCAACCTTCATATTCTTCCGAATAAAAGTTTTAATGTTGCGGTACACCAGATTTGGTGGTTAATAAAAAAGTCACTCGTAATCAGAACTTTAAAGGCCAGGAGTCCTCCTACGTATTCAGTCATTCCTATTTATCATGCGGTGGTAGGAAACATAACGGAACTATATTTCGGCCGGAGTAAACATACAACAGAAGAATACTAGCATTAACACTGCCATGGGCTTCATAAAATTCATGGTACTAAATTTAGCCCGCAATTTGTCTAGGAGAATGAAAACTCCAAGATCCGAACCAGATTGAAATTCGGCTAAAATTGGGGCGCATATTCTGAATCAATGACTCCAAAATCCTCCTCATACCAACATTCATGAAAACCTGAAATTTTCACTATTTTGAGACCGATATCATGAATTTCCAAAATTGAGCACAATTTTCGGAATCACCGACCCCAAAAACCCCAAAATGTTAACATTCATGAAAATCAGAGCAACAAAACAAATTTTTGGGAAAAGATTAATTCTATCAGCCCGATGTGTAAGGGTGGCATTTAGCGCACAAAGTGCTTTTTTATGGGTTCTATAAAGATACTCATGTTGAGGGTTTTTGTCTGATTCGTTTTGTAGGCATATTTTGTTCTTTATTAAGTACACAGCCAGTCAAAGAAGTACAAGGCGCCACAAAATGTACTTACCTTGAAGAATTGTTACACAAAAAAATTGCTGTTATCATTACAAAATAAAAGAAAGAAAAAACTCGGCGCAAAAATAAATTCCGTGAAGTCCGTGTACTTTCATGTTCGCAGAGGTTACACATATATTACACGGACACGGAGTGTGCGAATAAAAGAACGGAACATTGCATTCTACGGTCTACTACGGTTGCCGGAAGCCTTCACATACATATTTGTTGGCCACAGAAAAAATTATCTTGGAAATATCGAAGTGATATAGTGGGCTATTGCTTAAAAAAATAGTTCCCCAAAAAGGGGGGGGGGGGGCCTCAGTGCCCAGTGGAGCTTCAAGAATTTCGTTTTCTGGTCAATTCTGGTAAAATATTTTCCTCCAAATTATTTGTGTATGCAATTGGGCCTGTGTTTTATTTCTCCTAGGATAGGGGCACAGTTTTGGCCAAAAAAAAATGCCCCGTTGAATCAACTATAAAATTTCAAACTCAAACTACTACTAGTGCATTAGAATTGCCATCATCCACCACAAAAGCAAGCTCTAGGTTGTCGTTAATTGTCTTGAGAAAATCACAACGAAATCACAGCCAGTAAGGTTGCGGGGATGGATGAGAGGCGAGGGGGCTTAGTAGACGACAGCAATTTATTAGGGCGGGCATATAATGCATTGTGGGGTTTCGAGGAGCCAATGAATAGCACCGCAATGAGCCGAGGCTGGAAATTATGTGCAATCAAGGGATTCGCATATGTGGCGGATAGATGCAGAGATTTCGTAGAATTACTTGAGGAAAATGAGAGCTAGGCTTAAGCTGGCGGCGGGGGTGGGTGGGGAGGGGAGAGGTCTTAATGGAGACCCCAAGGGGAGAACTCTTGAGTACGTTCGGTCGGGCAGTTTGAATTAACACATGACACCGTAATTGTATTAATTTGCTTCTTGATTTGACTCGGTCTTACTATTGTGCTGGACACCCTCCTCCCCTCTAGCCAACCAATGTGTGATTGAACCGTTTTGTGGCGGTTACAGCGGAAGTTGGGGGTCAGGGGGTGATGTGTGCATGATAATTGCGCTAAAATGCCTAAGAGCGCCTAGGAGTTGTTTCGTACGATGCATGGTGGGGTAAACAAAGAGATGCGACGAATTAGGCTAATTTATCTGAACCCGTCCCCGGCTAACTCTCAACTGCTTGGCTTCCTCCTCCCAGCACCATCTTCAGATCTCCCAAGATCTCCCAAGATCTCCAGATCACCAGGAGGGAATTATCGGTGGGGATTACCAATTAGAGGTAAAATTAAGAGCCTTTCGAAATTAGCTGTGCCTTCTTGAGGTAGAGGAGAAATTAAAGAAAACCAATTTTTTTTTTGTTAATATTTTTCTCATGCTAATTTCGCAGCATCTCTCTTATCCCCTTGTGTACCACACTGTAATTCGCGCGCACACGATGCTACACGCGCGAGAAATGTTGTCGCTTATTACCGCCAAAGCTGTGAGCGGTAATAGTTTTTGTTTTGTTTTTAATTTTTTTTTGTACCTGGTGAACTAGGTAAACGTTTCGTTATAGCGATTTGATTATGTACACCATCACATTGCGATGTTTGTTGCCGGGACGGGTACCCCCCAATCGATCAATCAATCAATTCACTGTCGGTGGTACTGTTGATAAATTTTTTTATTTTCCATCGGAACGATTTAAATGAAAAAAAAAACAGTTTTTGTTTTTTTTTAATCAAATCGAGTGGAGTATTTTGCGCGCGCAACTGTTCGCATTCTCCACCATCACACTTGTGATCCCCCTACCCCAAGCATTAGAGAGTGTGATATTGCGCTGGATGGTGGTCCACCTTCATGATGATCATTATCAGTATCTTTTTTCGCATCTTTTTCTGGTTATAAGGAGAAGAAGAATGAACCGA
Organism: Neoitamus cyanurus; assembly: GCA_947538895.1. NCBI lineage: Eukaryota > Metazoa > Arthropoda > Insecta > Diptera > Asilidae > Neoitamus > Neoitamus cyanurus. The sequence continues at coordinate 10,627,391 of OX384549.1, forward strand.
TGGACGGGTGGAATGACTAAACAGATTACACTTGGATTACTTTGAAGAAATTTTTTGGGTTAATGAACATGAAGAGTATGCACGGGCTTGCCAGATTAAAATTATTTTATTTTTTGTTAATCAGGGGGGGTGTCTCTGCCGTGCCTACTTTACGCATGATGATGATCCGGCACAAGATTTTCTGTAGTTATGGGAAATTGGAGATACTTCGCACATTTTTGGGTACTCGTCTCGTCTCAGTGCCCTGTGCGATTGTGTCTGTTTTCTAGGGGATGGGATTTATAAAATTACCCTTAGGGGTTAACGATATTTCGCATTTCACTAAAAGCTGATTATGTTTTCTAAACCATTAGTAAACAATGAAATTTTTGGGGCCCGTTAGCTCAGTCGGTAGAGCGCTGGACTAATAATCCACGGGTCGTGGGTTCGATTCCCACCCAAGTCACCTCCAACTTGATAAAAAAACTGTGGGAGGCGCTGTTCCCAGCAAGCGATAGATGGCAGCCCCATCAGCTGGGATAGCCACTGCGAGCTAATCACTCGGCATGGCGAAAAAGAAACGATCAGAGATACTGAAGCAGAGCCTCGGAGGCGGGACTTTGTGGAAGCCCTATGCTCCCAAAGGGAGTAGGAAGGGAAAACAAATTTTTGGAAATGGCGCATTTTTCCTATTTCCCCTTTATTATGCAAGGAGCAAAATACCTATCTCAGTGCGGTTGTTTTAAATGTCTTTCAGGGCTTAACGGTATCTACTTTGAATTTTTCTAAGATCTCACATTTTCGAAATGGCGCATTTGTTCTCAATCTAGTTTCGGAGATCGATAAAACATAAGTGGGGTACCTTAAGAATTTTTTGTTGAAGTTGTTTAAAACGGGAGGGGGAAGGGCAGGAAATTTGAGGGGGGGTGTGTATGATTTTGAGAATAACCTACCTCAGAATTTGTAAAGCAACTTTGAGGATCATCACGTTTTCGTCGACGTTTTCTCGGTGCCAATTCAGTATGTGGAGAGTCCGGGGGTGGTGGCATGTTCACAATATTCTCTTCAACAACAGCACCACCACTGGTGGCAGTTGTTGTTTGTGGAGATACGGTTGTCTTAATTAAATTTGTTCCACCACTCTTTCCACAATTTCCAAATAAATGATAATTTTGTGAATTTTGTTGTAATTGGTGTTGGTGTTGCTGTTGTCGCTGGTGTTGCTGGTATTGCTGTTGTTGTTCTGTCGGCGATAGATGCTGCTGGAGATGCAGTAATGATGCAACTATTGATGATGGAGAATTTGATAGCGATGAGGTAGAAGACGACGATGATGATGAAGACGAAGACGATGATGACGACGATGACGACGACGACGATGATGATGATGTTGATGAAGATGACGATGATGAGTGTGCCGATTTTGGCCTTTGTAAAATTGGTGAGAGTTGGTTTAAATCACCAACACCACCACCACCAACAATAAAACTTCCTTTTGTTAAATCGTTTGATTTTTTATGATGATGTTGCTGCTTTTGCCCTAATGTTGGATTTTGCGTATGATTTCCAGTTGATACTGCTGCTGTTGTTGATTTTATTGGTGAATTATGTAGACCACTAATTGGTCCACCACCAGATGTAATCTTATTTTGTGCGCCACTTTGGATTTGTAATTGATTTTGCGGGGCACTTGATATTCCAGCTGCTGTTGTTGACCCCGAGCCGAGCGATAGAGCTCGGCCGTCGAACTGTATCGACTCCGTGGCTGCGATAGTCAGTGGCACATTCTGGAATTGAAAGAAAAAAAGATGATGTCGAAGAAAAAGGTTTCAATAGAGATTTTGCAAATTTTTCGCATTTGTTTTTTTTTCTCAAGAATTTTTTATGTTGTTTTTGAAGACGATAAAAAGGCGTCCAAAATTGATATCGAACGTATCTTACAAATTAATTTATAGCCGCAATTACGGCACATCTTGGTTAGTCATAAAAGGGCCCAAAAGGAAAGGCAAAGTATCAAAATCATGGAGAAAGAGAAGAGCGTGTGTGTTGTATTGTAATTTTTGATGTCTCTTGCCACAGGCGATGTTTCCATGGAAGGAACTTCTTTTATATTTTTTGTTATTTAATCGCTTCCCTTACTGGAGCATGGGTCTCTTATCTGGCACCACATCCGAAAATTGTTTATAATTGTTTTTTGTTTGTTTGCAATGTTTTAATATTTTCACATCTTTTCCTTTAAAGTGTTAAAGAATTGGTGTCACACAAGGTTCAGAGTTGGGCTCCTTAGTGCTTAATTTGATAGAAAAAAATGGTGCAATTCCTTCCAATTAGAACATATCTGATTTGCACTTCGCATCGTACCTTCGGTTACCTTTTTCAGTTTTTGTTTGCTTTCCTTTCGATCAACCGATGATCGAGGTCTGGAGTTTATGTGCTCGGAATACCCTCTAGCGATTTATTGATGAATTTGTTTGCGGCATTATGAGAGGAATATGTTTTTGTTTTATTTATTTATTTTTTTATTTTCTTTACGAAGGGCCTATATGCTTTGCTGTCGACCAGCACAGGAAAGAAGAGAGTTTTTGGCTTTTCGCCATTCAGGCGATTTAATGGATTTAATCATTTCATCGAACCCATCACAACAAAGAAAAAAATACAAATCTTGCTGTTGCACTGCACACCACAATCATGGCATTCTTTAAATTTGTAATTATCGCAATTATTTCATTCTTTCGTGTTTATACAGTGACCGATGAAATTGCTTGCGAGAATTCGTTACTCAGAGCAGTTTATTATTTTTGGGCGCGTCAAAGTCGGAAAAATAAATTATGCCCTTAAAACTTTTTAAAAATGGTCAGAAATGATTAAATGTAATTTTGTTGCTTTCCGAATTTCAAATTCAAATCTGCTGCTCAAACTTTTTTTCGGTTTTGTCAAACATTTTGGCACCGACTGTATTTTGTTGCATGTCTCAAAACAGATCAAGAAATCTCTGAAGAAGATCGATTATCTTGATGTGATTTTTCAGTTTTTATTATTTTTACGCATCCCCCCGCCCTCCTCTAGGAAAAAAACAAAAGAAATAATTTTGCATGCCACTTCACTCGAACAGTGTGTCCGTGTGCATATATCTGATTAATTTGTTCTCGTTGCCCCTGTCATTATTTTCGATTTTGTTGTATTTTTGCATTTTCATAATTTCGAACATTCGCTGGATATCGGCGATAATTACTTCTCCAAGGGCAGAAATTTCATACAATCTTGTGTGTTGTTTTCCTCACTTTTGGTTGCCGATTATGAGGCAACTAACTAAATAACGTGTTACAAAAAATTATTGAGAGAAACGTGATTTTTCGTTTTAATGCTAGGGTATCCCAATTTTGACTGTGGTTGGAGAAGTGGCTTGAAATAAACACTTGTGCCGTTTTAACTTTAAAGTCGTTGAAATCGAGTGGGGTAGTGTTTTTAAATTTTGGACAAATAATGCTTTCTGTATGAATGTGGAAAAAATAAAACAAAATTAGCCACGCACAAAAGAGTTATGTATAAAAAAAGGCAGTGTCTAATCGCACACTCTGTGTACACGGAAGTACACGGAATCCGTGTCCGTATATGTACATGCTAAATTCATTAAAATTGACTGATTTCACCCGTTCTAAAGGTATCTTCCCCCTTAAGCGACAAGCGGAATTTTAGGGTTTTGGAAAAAATAGAGCTGCAGCTTGTAAACTTTTGTTTTTTTTAGGATTTTGTTAAGTTATAAATTTTTTTGTATGTTAGGTAAAAGTGATTTATAGTAACCCTTCATTGTCGCTGCCCGTTGAGAAAATAAATGTACCCCCTCTTCCACCTTCTTTATCCTCCTCAACCTCGTAAAAGGAATCTTTTCCTAATCGCCCACAGAAATTGTAAATTGTAACTATCCAATCCGCCTGTGATAGATTTTTGTCCTGAATCAGATTATGAATGGAAGAGAATTGTTTAATTCGTCAAAAAAACTTTCCCGCAAATCTGTACAATGCCCTATAATTGTCGGTTCGAACTGTCCTTTCATTAAGCCGACGAGATGTACAAAGGGTTTGTTCGCTCTATCGCATGGATGCTATCATAGTTTCAGTCAGTAGTGCTAGCGGCTCACTGATAACGATAACTCTCACTCAAAGGTGATCTCCCCATTTCATTTCCTTTAGTTCCTGAGTGAGCGGCGATCTAGTCTCCACCCTCCCCCTACTTGGTCCGCTGGCCCACTTTTACAATTAGTTGTTTCAAAAATTTTCACGTGTGCGGGCGGGGCTGTGATCCGCGTGATTAAAAATTAAATTTTCTCGGATTTCCTTCGGTTATTCTATGCAATTGTGAGTTTGTCGTTGTTGTTGTTGCCTGCGGAGTCGTTGTGATGTGAATAAATTGTTCCGCTATAAAATTTGTGAACAGGAAAGTGAAAAAATGAAAGGTGAAAATTGACAATATATTTGAAGGAGATGGCGCCATTTTTGGTAAGTCGACTTTCATCCGTTTGTGTTATACTCTCTCTGTTTGTTGGGAGGGGGGCATATTTATTAGGTGATATAACAGTTTCGTGTGAATTTCACTGGTTACCAAATTTTTGACTTTTAGTAATTAGGGCAATTTAGGGCAAGAAGTAAAAGCCGGTAATTTGATTTTTGTGAACAGGAAGAGCCCCCATTTCTTCTCTTATCCTTCCTACCTTTACACAACAATTGGTGATGCCTTAAGAGACTTTGCATCCGAATGCGGGTTTGAAGTGGATGAAGGGGGCGCGTCAGATCACACAATAATTATTGCCGATCTTAAGAATCTTATTAAAAAACTGAATCCTCTTCTATACAAAAGTTCTGGCTTATTGACTGACAAAGAAAATGCTTTGGTGCTTCAACTGCATATATGGTAAACCTGGACAGTCCAATTAAGAAATATCCGGATGCTGTTGGGCGAGCATTACTACTAATTGCAGCTATACAGGCGTGAAATAATAGTCGGGTTGTATCCTCTGGGTCTCTTCACTTCGCTTCAGATGAAGCATTTTCGTCAAGCGTAGAGAACGCGTAAACAAGCACTGTTTCCAAAAGTTCCCGAAATAAGGAAGTGGCGATACCCATAAGTAGGTAGATGGGCACGCTTCCATTCTGGGTGCCCCAAAATTTGAAAACGGGGTTCGAGGCACTTTCTTATTCTAATCATATGGAAAAATTAATGAAAAAATTCCTACTCGCCCCGTTTTCGAGGTGTTCAATAAAATAGGTAGTGTTTTTGTAGTATTACGAATTGCATCTGACTGACTAGATTACACAGGCACACACAAAAAAAAAGAGTTGTATATACTCTTCATGCGACATATATTGTCCGTAGTATTTTTGCCTCCAGATCACGAATCTGGAATTTAGAATCACCGTGCAACTCGAAAATCACGCAAAATTGCGGAACAAACATGGGGGCCCTCCATGGTATACCCCTCAATATGTGTCACCTAAATTGTACATTTAGGCGTCACTTCTCCGGCTACCCTGTATAGTAATAGATTTACACGGTGGATAAAGATTGCAGGAATAATAAAACGAAGTCTATGACTATTGTCGTTTTTTGATAAATAGCTGAACATCTAACTGAAGCCCACGTACGAAACGCAGACTTGACCGGAATATATTTTTTTCTTTAATTCCATTTCCTTCCCATATTAAGCCTCGTGCCGAACTGGCTAGGAATCGGCGTAACACAAACCACAAAAAATATAAAATAAAATAAAATAGAAAAAGATGAAAATTCATTAAAATTTCAAATGATCAGAAAATTGATCAACAAAAAGCGGCTGCAATTCTCTCAAAAATTTCACAAGAGCGAAACGATGAAAAACCTGACAAAAAGAATTAAATTTCATCACTCTTTGATCAATTATCATTCTGCCGGCCCTACCGTCCTCAAAAGAAATAAATTAAAAATCAAAGGAGAGGCACAAGGAGGAGATTTGAAACGATCAGAAAAATAATTTTGTATACCTACTGCTGTATGGAGCAGCCAGAGCAAACACACATCACGATCCGTCCCACTCTACGGGATCATTCACATCATCATCATCATCCCCGTGATCATGGTGATCATCGTAATATTCATGATCATTGCTATGCCCATCATCCATCCATCCATACATCGATCGCTCCATCCGACGAATCGACAAAGTAACGTTTAAATCACGAAATTTTGTCGCGGTTGTTTTTTTTTTTTGGTTGGTCAGTTTTATTTTTGTCTTTTGTGTCCAGCCCCTAGGAGAGCCCTACACCGTCCAGTCGAATGGTCTGAACGATGGATGGATGACAGGTCGGCAAACGAGCAGCAGTCAGAACAAGGGGGAGGGTTCATTAAGGCGTCCGAAATCCGTCTCTTGATCCTTAAACGACGCGCTTTCCTAATTATTTAATATTTCAGGCATGTGTCCACCGTGTAACTAAAAATAAAATTTAATTGCCTGCAAATATCAGAAGCCCCGGAGACCAGAAGAAGAGGCATATCTTGAGGAGGTATGTCCAAAAAGTCTTAAAAAGGGTGGACAACAAAGGCATCGCGCGGCAAACGCCAGAAACGCCAGAATAAGACGCTCAAAACCAAAAAGTCAACAAAATTGCGACTGTTGCCTCTGCAGCTTCGGTAATCGATGGCTGAGATTGGGTTGGGTTGGGCAGGGCAAGAGAGGGGCATGGGGGTATGGTTTTGTTTTACTCGGGGCCCCTTACAGAATATATGGGGCCCAACTGGTCAAAAGGTTTTCGAAATAGAATCGGATGTGCGAGACAAAAGGAAGATTGACGTTCCTCTTCACGGCATTGTTTTACGGATCTCTTTTTTTTTTGGTTTAACCAAATTATTTTTTGTTTTTGGCTTCCCGTATCTGAAATTTTGTCGATTTATTTTCTCGTTTGTTACTGTCTTCGGCTGGATGAATTGAGAAAAGTTTTATTCTTTTAAAAAGGAGACGGTTCGAAAAAGTCTGTTAAAACGGTGACAGAGAAGAAGAAGAGGGGTAAGGTGGTTTACAGTTATTACAATTTTTCCGTGAATTTGGGAACACTTTTGTGTCCTCTCCTTTCTGGTTCTCCCTGTTTGTTTTTTTTTTTTGGAATTTAAAAAAATTTGTTCAAACAAAAGCCTTCGAATGACATGAGTGAGAGCCTTGCGCGATTGATTTAGTACTTTCGCAATTTTTAGGGAATAGAAAATAAGCGGTAAAAATGTCTTCCCATTACGGGCCTTTTTACGACAAAGGGACACCGCGCCACACACATGAAGGGGATCTTTGCCGCCAAACAACAGGGAGCAAGGGGCAACAAAAAAAAACTCATTTTCAAATTGCAGCGGAAAAGGCTAATTTTAAAAGCAATTAATTAAATTCTGTTTTTATCCCTGTCTGAACCTTTTCACTTTTTTTGCTCTTCTTTTTCCAGAATGGGCCGCATAATAATTAACACCTTTTTTTTGCTCGGTTTTGGAGCAATTAGGTCTTTTAGTTCGGGAAAAATTATTAAACCTTATCTCATTCCTGCAATTTTAATTTTTTTGTGCAGTTACCTATTTTTTGAGAAAATTAAAAATTTATATTCTTCACAAATAAATTTGCAGCGCTTGTTCTTTTGACCTGATTCACTTCTTGGTACCCCAAATTAATTAATATTAATTAATTTTTATTGCAATTACTTTGGATAGGGTTGTAATTTTAACTCAATTCATTTGTGTCATCAAACCCTGTGCTTCCTATACATAACCTCAAAAGTACCCCAAAAACCATTTTTCCAGCATATAATCTCAAAATCTCAAAATCCGGACGCTATAGGCCTCGGATTCCGATTCTACGCAAGAAATTACTTCGGAAATGACCCCTAGCTGCCCAACAATAATCATGTCCCAATTGTTTGCAGAACCAGTGGCGGATTCAGGGGGGGGGGGGGGGGGGGGGGCGCTAAGAGAAATTAATAACAAAACTTTATAGACCTGTTACTTGCGTTGACTACTATTGTGGTGGGTTGCTGTGAGTGCATTGTCGGGCTGCTAGACTGAAAGCTCTACCCGCTACAGCGGATTTTAAGCAGTGCCACTTTTTAACACTGCCCCTGGACATCCTGGCTATTTGTTTGTGGTACTTCTGCACAACTCAGAAATTACACGTAGAATTTTCGAAATCCTTAGCAAGCTCAGACTAGCGGCTATAGTTCAGCCTGCACTTGCGTACCCCCGACTACGGCCCTGTGTAGTTAAGATCTCATTTGAGTCCGCTCTAATAAAGTGTCGCAACTCGGACAACTAACTAAACCCTTCCCTACCAAGTTATTAAAAATAAAATAAAAAAATAAAAACGGAAAAGGATTTTACAGGGAACAAATTTTTTTCGTGGGGATTGGGACAACAAATTCCATTTCACCTTAAGGTTTTTTGTCTTGATTCTCTCCTTGGCAGCCCTCCTCCCACCCCTTTTTGGGTTCAACCTGCTACTGTTGTTTCTGTCTTTTTGTTGTTGTTATTTCGTTCGGGTTAAATTCATGTTTATTTGATCGATAGTTTTGTTTGTACATGCCATTTCCACTTGTGTTTCATTTCTTTGTTTTTTTGTTTGTTTTGTTGTCTTTCCTCAAGATTTTTAGTCAATTGGAAAATGACTATGACAATGACGACGACAATAACGAAGGCGAAAAATGATGACGACGAAAACGGCGGGCCATGGTAGCGTCGACGACCTAATGGTAGAGAGAGTGGTGGTGCGGTGGTGGTGCGACAGGGTACACGATTGGTTGGAAAAAAAAAATAATAATAGGCGAGAAAGTATGAAAAAGAAAGGATAACAAAATTAATGTTGCCCACTAAAACTTTTTTCTTTGCCTATCAAATTGCTACTCTGCACCACATCAGGCCATTATACGCTACCGCACGGGTGTGTACTATCGAAAACAAAACTTTATATTCTGACTAGGGTGAAGTGTCGGGCGGGAGAGGGGGAGGGAGTTTCACCCTGTTAATATACATGTACACTCCGTCAATTTACCCTAGCTATATTAGATGGCTGCAATAAAATTAAATATGTATGAGAAATTGAATGGTGGAGGTGGTGGCTAGTCACTGGGCTACCGTGGTAGCGCCGTAATTTCAGGGGGCTCCAAGTAATACAACCGGAGAAATCCCTGCTACTGTTAATCACCCTTTCAATACATTTTACCAAATAAAAAACAAGAAAAATGATTTAAACAATATAAAGCAAAACAAGACATAAATAAGTATAAAAAGAAAGCTACATAATTTGCTACTTGGAGCAGGTTAGGTCCCCCATATGGGTAGGGTGTGTCGGAACGAGAAGGTTCTGTGTCTCGTTTTAAACACTACCCCTTACCCACCTGAGAGTGTTACAAGTATTGATTTATTAGTCCATTTTGCAGTACGGTCGCCGGGGGGTGGATGGGGGAAATTAAAAGCTATCTTTCCCGAATTTCTTAAGTGCCAACTGTTTGTTTGTTCTCGTTACTGTGGTTATTTATTGATACGAGGGCTTGAATTGATTCACCTCTGGCTGTAGTGGCTTTAATCAGCAGGTTTGGGTGATTGGACAGACCGAATTAATTGTCTTTATTGGATTTTTCTATTTATTTATGAGAAATAAGGCAAACTTCTTACAGTCACAGGGAAAAATAATTGTTGCTAAGGGTGGGAAAATTGGATTTTTTTTTTAGGCTGAGGCTTGTTGTATTTTGAATTATATATTGCCCATCACAAAGAAACATTTTATTTGCCAATTATGGTATGTTACACATTTTAATAAGTTAGTATCAAATACTTCTCTTGCATCATAATTGGAACTAACTTCGTACTGGTCTGTATATTCATTCATTGGGTGCAAAGGTCTGTTATTAAACTTTTCGCAGTCTTCTTCTAATCAGTTTATGGTGACCACAAGAATCCATGTATGTTATATTATAATTCATGCTTGATTAATTCTTATGTCTGATGTGGAAGTAATTAGTATAATCAGGTCGCTAAACAATAATCTAAAACAGAGTTTAGAAGGATTTTATAACTTGTTTTTAAAAAACTGCGCCAAAACAATTGCAGCACCACTAACTTTTCCAATGCCTTCGATAGAGTATCAATTCCAATCTTATTGACCAATTTAAATTCATAGGATTGAGCGGCGTCATTCACCCGCGTGAATGGTAAGAGTGCAAGGTTTCAAAATGGCGGCTCAAAGATGGCTACCGGTGATTTGTGTTTTTAGATTAGTTAAAATTCAAGGGGTGACCTTGGAAATCTGCACCAGGGGGTCTTCGAGGTCGCTGATTTCGAATCTGTCATCAAAATTTTCAAATTCAAAATGGCGGATCCAATATGGCTACCGAAACTCCTCCACTTTAAGCAATGTTGAATGCGAAGCCGGGTAACTCAGCTAGTAAATAAATAAATATAATTATTAAGTCCACTACGATGTTTTAAGTCGAAAAACGCTCAAGGAGATTTTATTTTTCTCAGATAGCGTGATATGTCTTGTCATAGATTGGATACAAATTTTGGCAAACAAAAACTCATTTATCGCAAAAACAAGGCGCATCCATATTTCATTTTTCTCCTTTTGCATGTTGCAAATTTCCACATGTACCCTGAACACCGCCCAAAAATTATGCTCGAGGAAAAAATAATCACTGAAAGTCACTTCACAGTTATAAAGTGTGTTTCCTATCGAAATCACGTTAACAATTTTTTTCCAATTTCAGTACAAACAAAGACAAAGCGAAAATTAATAAAACAAACAAAAATTGTCAATTGATTGCTTCCCCTCATGTACTTTACCTTCTTCCTCTTCGTTTAATTATTTTTTAGTTTCATTCTTTGTCTCATTATATCGAAAAATTCATGCATTATTAATTTTTGCATTCATGCAAGTTTTTCTTCAGATGCACCGCACCGATGTAAATGCAATTCAATTCTTGCTCTCTTTATTATAATTTTTCCTTATTCAAAATTGTCTCTCGATAATTTTTCCTTCTATTGTTTTACCTGCTTAGGTCTTAATGGATGCAGTGATTTAATGTTTTTTTTTTGTTTCATTGGGGGAAACTGCAGATTGTTATTTTTCTTTTAAAATTCATTGAGGGGTACTGGCATTGCGACATTTGCATATATATGTAAACGCTCACAACATTAATTGCAGGCTTGTTTTTACCCTTAAGCTTTATGAAACCATTTTAACAGATTTTTTGGCTTTACACTGTAGTTCTGTTTTATCTGAACAACATTAGAGGGGGGGGCAACATTTTCTATATGTTACTATGGACAAATATATAGAAAGGTTACCCATTATGAAGAATTTAATTAAAGGAAATTTTTGGCGGACAAAGAACTGATAAGTTGCCTAATTTGTTCGAAAATCTAACAATACTGCCCTATACCACATCAGCTCTCCAACTGTTCATCGATAGATCTTATTACAGTCTACATTTAGTCGGTATCCTCGATTTAATCTCAAAAGTTCAATTTCGCAATTTAATTTAATTTCGCCCTTTGACTCCTTAATATTTGCAGTCAGTCCTCTAGCATGCCCTTTTTCTCTTTCATTTGACGTATTTTCTATGTACAGCACAACAGACAGATTTAATTTTAGTCCCCACTCCCCAGTACCACTACATATCCCCCCGACGCGCCGCCGGACGGGCTTACTGAACCTTAAGAAACAGAACAACCGAATCCGGAGATGCCTTCTATTTTCATCTTTTATTTTATTGTTCTCGTCTTTATATTCCAGTATATGACGAGAGGCGCTCCATCAGCTCAGGCACCATGTAATATGTCCTTCTTTCGTCGTGTATCCTTAAAAAAAAAAAGAAAAAAATATTTTCATCTTGACCAAATGCAGAAAAACTCCTTTTCTGCTCAGAATTTTTCCATTACTTTGGCGCAAGAGAAGTTAATTTCATTTTTTCTCCCTTCGTCCTCTTTTCTTCGGTTTGGTACCCAAGAAAGTTTTATTACGATTATTAAATTTTTTTTTCTTGCGTTTTGTCAATGTCCTTTCTTCTTTTCGTGCTCAGTACTTTAAGGGCTGAAGAGGACTTAGCGATTTTTAAGTCAAACAATTTTTTTATCTTATTTGTTGAAGTCTTGCGGATTGAGAGGTCTGCGGGTTCTCAAATATTTATTTGTTCCGGGTGTGCAAACCTTTTATGTATTTTTGTTGGATACCCTGCGATGTACTTTTCAGGATTAAGTACAATTTTGGACGAAGGATAATGTATGTTATTGATGAGAAATTAAAGAACAAAACAATTTAAATTCAAATATAGGTCTGTTCGCGTACATTTCTAGTAAAAACTATCAATTGAGAAAGAAGATAAAATGAGCGAGAAACCCCTCTCAGCAAATATCAAAGGACGCGAAAAGCATCAAGCAATTTCAAACGTTTTCAATTGTCAAATAGCTGTCAATTAGGGCTTTTCGATGTGCATAGTAAAAACCAACGTTTTACCTTTTTGTATTCGTTCAAAGGTGTTTGGTTTCCACCAAAACAACTGATTGACCTTCCTACTGTAAACAATTTTCTAAACGAAAAAAACATGGTCAAACTTGCGCAAGCCAAAGACGAAATGAATACATGCATTAAATGCTTTTCACAATAGATCAATTGTTGCTGACAATACACATATGTGATCGTTCCAAGTCAAAATTTTATTAATGTAAAGTCCTAAATTCCTTACTCTATCCACATACGGCACAGATACCCCATTCAATATGACGGAAAGTAAAAAAAAACCCTCAATAGTATTTTTATATATAGTTAAGGCTTCTGTTTTTGCAAGGTTGAGGGATAGATTGTTACTACTAGCCAATTTGGATATAGTAGCAAGGTCATCATTCAGGCTCCCTATGATATAACCTGCCTCATCCTTAGGAGCAGACAAAAATAATAGTGCATCATCGGCATATTCAATTCTAGATTAGTTAGTGCGTTAATATCATCCATGTATAGCATAAAGAGTAGAGGACCCAGGATTGAACCCTGCGGTACAATCGTGGTTAACTGCTCGAATCCATATAGATGCCCATTAACTTGGACGCGTTGAAACCTGCCGCTTAAATAGTTTCTTATCAAATTAATCGCAGATTGTGAAAACCCAAAACGCATATCTCCTCATTAACAAGGTACAGTCCTAATCCACAACAAGAATTTTTACAGAATCTGAAAATATTTTAGTGATGTTTTTTTTTGGTAATTCATTGCAGAAAAAAATCAAATTAATTTTATAATATTACCTCATCGACTAGGTACAGTCTTGATCAAGAAAAAAAAAACAAATGTTTACAGACCCTTAAAAATGTTGAAGTGCTTTTTTTTTGCGGTAGCCCATTGCAAACAAAAATTAAAAAGTATTTTTATATTTGTATTTAACACCAGTCATCTGTTGAAAACGCGTTGTAATAAAAATAACGCATAAAAACGTGGTACAGCGCTCAAAAACAGTTAAGTGTTTCACCATAATTGTGCACCTCTTTAAGTAGCTGGATAATCTCTTGCATGGCATAAAATCGTCGAGGTGTTGTTCACCTTAAAAAAGGTAAAATAAAAGAGAAGAAGACGAATTTTGATCAAATCGAACGCCATCACTTTCAGTAGGTTGATTTTTTTTTTTTTGCGCAATTGTTTGGATATCTGCGTACGTACGGTATTTTTGTTTTTCTGAATTTTTGCAAATTTGCCACAATTTTATTGTTTGTTTTTTGTTGCTGTACTCAAAAGAAGAAAAAAAACAAGAAAATTGTTTTTCCTTTGAAATGATTTTAGCGAATGATCATTTCCTCCTATACCGTGAGAAGTTGGATGTGGCATAAAACATCCTACCCATCTGAGGAGACTCTAACAGTGGTCCTCCTTTATAGTTGAGGAATTATAATCCCACCAATCGGTGATTGTTCAGGTACAGGCACAAAGATACTCAGATCGATGTAAAGTATCGTCTTGTTACCTACCGTCGTCATAGGCCCCACATCGGGGCATCGTTGCACCCGTCCGCGTCGTCGCCTAAGCTATTCAGCACCTTTGAAAGAAAACCGGTGTCTCGTGCACGGAGGATAGGAGAAAAAAAAGGTTTGTCTAGGCACTTTTCTTAGGTGCTTGTTAGTTTGCAACAAAGTAACTAAACCATATGTTCATGCCCCCCTTTAGGGCGCGGGGGGAGGTGGGTATTTGGAGCGTATAAGGTAATCGCTCTCTACGGCGTTGATGAAAAGTGCTTTTTCCACCGTGCTTCGATCGGAAGTATATAAAAAGGGGTGAGATACAATTTTCATCTATCGGCGCCTATTTGCTTCCTTTTTAATACGCTTTTATTAGCTTCACTTGTAACTATGTATGTAAGAAAATCTTGGAATCTTAATTTGACCCACTTCCCGGTCTTCGATTAGGATGAAATTTTGCACACGCTCTGAGTTCTTATGACAATACATGACTAGCTAAGAAACGGCATTACAAATCCAATATGGCGGCCTCCCCAAGATGGCGGACTGGCTGTTTGAAATCCACCCCCATGATATGGATATCAAATGAAAGGGTTTGCTGTCAGGAATACGAAAAAAATAGTCACGTGACTTAAATCCAACATGGCGGACATCCAAGATGGCGGACAGGCTATTTGAAATGCACCCCCATGATATGGGTATCAAATGAAAGGGTTTGCTGTCAGGAATACGAAAAAAATAGTCACGTGACTTAAATCCAACATGGCGGACATCCAAGATGGCGGACAGGCTATTTAAAATGAACCCCCATGATATGGGTATCAAATGAAAGGGCTTGCTGTCAGGAATACGAAAAAAATAGTCACGTGACTTAAATCCAACATGGCGGACATCCAAGATGGCGGACAGGCTATTTGAAATGCACCCCCATGATATGGGTATCAAATGAAAGGGCTTGCTGTCAGGAATACGAAATAAATAGTCACGTGTTTTAAATCCAACATGGCGGACATCCAACATGGCGGACAGGCTATTTGAAATGCACCCCCATGATATGGGTACCAAATGAAAGGGTTTGCTGTCAGGAATACGAAAAAAATAGTCACGTGACTTAAATCCAACATGGCCGACAGGCTATTTGAAATGCACCCCCATGATATGGGTACCAAATGAAAGGGTTTGCTGTCAGGAATACGAAAAAAATAGTCACGTGACTTAAATCCAATATGGCGGACATCCAAGATGGCGGACAATGAAAATTTAAATGAACCCCCATGATATGGGTATCAAATGAAAGGGTTTGCTGTATTTTGAATTGAAAGGTACGCGAATATATGATATCAAAGCACAAGATCACATTATTGATGCTACTCGTAACCTAGGAAATAATAGTTTGGAGTCGATTATACCTAAGGACATTAATAAAACTGGTGGACTTCCAAGCAACCTCAAAATTATTGAAGGTGCTAAAATTATGCTGCGATCGAATATTGATGTAGATAAAGGCCTTGTCAATGGAAACACTGGATTCATCTCTGAAATTATCTGGCCTCATTTCCGCCGTGACCAAATCTATGACACAGACATTCCATCAATTCGAGTAAACTTTGGCAAGGACGGTGAACATGTAATAAGGCCCATAGCAAAACAATTCCCCGCAAAGTTTAGCTATGGCACTGTTGAAAGACGCATGTTACCTGTGATTCTGAGTTGGGCGTCGACCGTGCACAAAATGCAAGGTTGTACGGTGGATTGTGCTGTAGTATATTTGGGACCCCGTACTTTTGCATCCGGGCAAGCTTACGTTGCTCTAAGTCGCGTCAAGTCCTTAGATGGCCTTCAAATAGAGGAACTGGACTGTTCAAAGCTCACGGGGAAAACTCCTTGCAACACGGACGCATTGGCGGAAATGGAAAAAATGCGTGCTAACGCCGTATTAAATTTGGATGCGTAAAACTAAGAATTTTGTTAAGTTTGTTAATAATAAATATCTTTAAATACCTATTAATATTTTAAATTAGTAAGTAGTAAATTAAGTTTGAATAATAAGAAGACTAAAAAGTATAAAATAAAAATAATAGTTTAAAAAACTAAAAAAAACGCTTTTAGCACGCACTAAAAATTACAAAATAATTCGGATATTTAGTTTGATGACTCAAGAGTTTTCCCTTTGCCAAATCTTCATTAGATCGCAGGTAAACATAAACAATTTCAGTTCGTGATGAACGATAAATAATTACCTATGCGAAATGGTTATAAGTAGGTAATCATCTTTATTAAATATTTACTATGATTTATTATGAAAGAAAGCGTGGAGCGTTTTGTCCAAAAAGAGTAAAGATTACATAAACGCTCCACGCTTTCTTTCATAATAAATCATAGTAAATATTTAATAAAGATGATTACCTACTTATAACCATTTCGCATAGGTAATTATTTATCGTTCATCACGAACTGAAATTGTTTATGTTTACCTGCGATCTAATGAAGATTTGGCAAAGGGAAAACTCTTGAGTCATCAAACTAAATATCCGAATTATTTTGTAATTTTTAGTGCGTGCTAAAAGCGTTTTTTTTAGTTTTTTAAACTATTATTTTTATTTGTAAGGTCCACTTTGCGAGAACGGGGGTTTACAGATTTTTTAATAATCCATCGCTCTGCTAATTTTGTTTTTAATAACCCACCGGTCTCATTTATTTTGTTTTGTTTTGCAAAATTTAAAAAAAGTTGGAATAGCGTGCAAAATGCGAGAACAAATCTCGGTGGTGGCCACGGTCAAATTTATGTTAATTTGGTTCTTTTAATTTTTTGTGTTCTTTTTGTGGTCAATTTTAATTTAATCCCATAAAGCACATGACGTCACAGAGAGGTTCTTTTTCATTTTAATTAGTACCAATGAATCGTTATCAATTCAAGTAAATTCAAAGGAACGCTGGGGCCCCCACTATAGCAACAGTCAGTCAGTCAGTCAGTCATCATCATCACCGTCACTCTCTCTCACCGCACTCATATGAGATGATGATGATCACCATCATCATTGGCAACGACAGTATCCACAGCATCCCAACAGCAACCAGCAGCAGCGGCGCGCGGGACAATTAACCCGTTCCCATCGCGATCGCCATTCGGCGGGCATTGTTTCGCTTTTCTCTGATTTTAATTGTTAAAATGAATGTTGGGTGTGATTTGATTTTTTTTTTGTATTTTTTTTTTCTTTTTCAAACAATTTCAGTGCCCCTCCTTAGTTGTTTTTTTTTGCTCTGTCAGAAAGAACGTGTGCGTTTTATTTTTTTTTTGTCTGTTTTTTTTTTATATCTTTGTATCTGTCCTCTGTGTCACAAGAGGCAGAGAGAAGCGTTCAAATTAAACGATAATGGGGCACCGTACTAATCAATCGATGTGAGCTGAATTCTGTTGTTGTTGTTCGTTTTCCAGCGATTTTTACTCTTTTTTTTTATTTTCTTTTCGTGAATAATTTTTAATTTGTTTCTGCTCTGAACTATCCAAGCAATAGAGTATTCGCGGCGTGTATACATGAGAAAAATAAAAAAAATAGGGGGGAAACCGATGGCCTCAAATTTTGTTTCTTTCTTTTGCATTTTGAGGGATGTTAAAGGGGAGAATATAGCGGAAAAAGAGTTACTGGGGAAAGGGGGGTCTATTATTTGCACAAATTGCTAAAATGCGCGATCCCAAACCAGAGTGATTTGGCCTCCGATTTTAATTGTTTTCTTTCGATCAATTGTGTGCATATATGTATATGCGATATACGGACGAGTCGATCCCCGATCTCCGACCCATACCCCACCCGTCTTCCTTCCCCCTCCGACCCTAACATATGAAACACGACGACTATGCGGATTTCAATTTAAATTCACTCTTTTCAAAAGCATTATTTTATTTTTCTATTGGTAATTAACAAACCATTGTCACCGAGCTCTCGGTCATTTGATCGCGCATAAATCGAACCATTATTTAATGATTGCTTCAGACGATCGGTTTTTTTTTATGGTTTTGTTGTTTTTAGAAGCAGCAATCAATCGAAATTCGTTTTTTATTTTTTTTTTTATTTTAATCAGAACTGTGAACCACATACTCGCAGAAGTAAATGTTCATTCAAATTGGATGAGTTATTAAATTGTTTGAAAACTGCAATTTTTGAGAGGTTATAGGTACCGCGGGTATGGATGGTCATTTTGCTCAATGTGGCTTTATATTCCTGCAAAAGTTAATTACTTAAAAATGTCCGGAATACCTTTCTATAATAAACATCTGTTAATGAAATCGCAGAGAAATTTTAGAGCGATATTTGGAGCATGGTGCCAATCTCGTTTTGGAGTGCGCTCTTATTTTGTCCAAACAGCTCGCAAATGGAATGACCTTCCATCAAATAATCAGGGTGCGGCCTCTAGTGGACACTTTTCGCGACTTCTTAGCGTATTCAATTGGAAGAACTTTTTTTTCTATTATATATTTCTTTCTCCCTCTTTCATTCGACACTTTCCTTCTAGCCTATTAGCTTAAATGCTTAAGGGAAAAATGAAATAGAACTTAAATAAATCAAAATATTTTTATTGTAGTAAATTCTTATAAACTCCAGTTTGCTTCTTGTTTTAACAAAATTGTTTTAATTCACATCAAGTATACAATCATTTTTGGGAAAAACAATAACATTTAAAAAAAAGTAGGTTCGATCGGTATTATCAGCATTGGCGGTTAAAAGCTCAATCAATCAATCTCAATACACCAGATCAGAAAAATGATTATTATTATAATTTTTTAACTGTGGTCAATCCATACCTAATTTTGTTCGAAAAAGCACACTTTCTGTAATTCCATGATTGAAAATGACTGACTGAAATATGATTGCTCCAGACTTATCTTGTTTTTTTAAATAGATTAATATTTCTTTTCTTGAACTATGTGGCTCTTCTGAAATCACTTCAATTTTTAATTCCTAATGTTCTAAGATGGTGTCGTCTACGAAAAGACAAATCATAGAAAAAAGTTCCGAAACTATTGAGGAAATAGGCCCATTGCAAAACGGAAAAAAAAATAAAATTTGCATAAAAAATAAAATAACCAAAAAACCTGAGTGGGCGGATTTATTGGACAAACCAAACAACTTGTGAAAATCTCTTTTTATCACCGAAAGACATCTTATTTTTTTTCTTTTTCTTTTTTTTTAAATAATAATTGTGAAGTTCGAATTAAATGAAAGAGAAGCCCACACATCAAAGATCGAGCACTCCTCTTTCCTAATAATTCCCAGTCGCCACCATTATGATCAGCCAGCTTCATCGCTGTTGTCGTTAAATTTTTTTTTTTCTTCTTCACCGAAATCAATCCCGAAATCGGTGATAGATGGTATTTAGCACAATTTTAAGCTGGACAAATATTTTAATGTGCCTGAACACACCTTAAAATATTTTTCTTGTTTTTTTCTTCTTTCATATGAGTTTTATCACGAAATAATGCTTATCTTCTTCTACTTGGGTGTTATTTGTTGTACTTTTATTTATTTTTTTATTTTTGGCCTTCTATTTTCTCGTTTACACCTAAAAAAAAACAAAAACTTCTTGAGGTTGAGGTTTAAGCAAATGTATACGGGAAATTAATCATCATATCATCCCACTACCGATGGAAAGGGACAAAAACAAGTAAATGAAGCAAGAAATGTAATAAAAAAGACTTTTTTTTTTTGATAAAACACATTAAAGTGAGTAGCAGTCCCACAGAAGAGAGTAGTTGTGAGGAGGCCCTATCGCTGAAATAAATGGAATTTATTTGCGTTATTAATTAATTACTCGACGGAAAAGATTAATGAATTCTGTGTCATCTTTCTGTGTCTGATTGCCTCGATTTGGTTTAACCCATTGGAGGACCATACCATTCTTTTCTTTTCGAGGTGCATAAAGGAAGTCGGAATGAAAATAAAAAGAAATTTAAAAAAAACAAAAAAAAACACAACAATCGAAGGAGAGAAACATGAAGGAGATGATAAAATGGATAAAGTAAGTAAACATCTGGTGGAATGCTATCGTTCGTATTTAATGGAGAAACCAATCAATTGATCTCTTACAGTTTTATTTTTCTTTTCTCTTCTGAGAGCAACGAATAATCCACAGAGTGATTTTACTTATCACTTAACTGCAGGGCTTATGCGAGATCAAATTGTGGGTAATAAAAAAAACAGCCAAGATTACTTATGATAGTGAAAATTTAAAAAAAAATCAATGCAAGAGCTATTTTTGCTGCAAAGAGATCTTATAAGTAAAAATATACCGAACCATAAAATGCGTAATGACTATTTGTGACGAGATCGAATAGTATAAACAGCACGGTGCATAAAGCCACACAGTCAGTATGTGATCATGTGTCAACGGCGAGCTTGGGTACCCTTTGATCAAAATAACTCCTTTGCTATGGCAAATATGAACGCCAGGTGAATATTTTTCACCGTTTTCCAAAATAATAGCTCAATCATGTGCCGATTTTATGCGTCCTGGAAAGGTAGATATGTTTTTATTGAATTCTGCAAATATTAAGGCTGAGCGAAGTTTTTTTGGGAATCTGTAGCCTTTTGCAACGCAAGTTCGATTATTTTATTTTTCATCAAATCTAGTCTTACGGGCGAGTTTAGGGTACCGTTTCACAAAATATATATTCTAGACTCATCCCATTTTATGCTTTCTGCAAAGCTAGACCGGCTTTCAGAAGGTGCTGCAAATATTAATGTCTGGACATTTTTGTTTTTGTGAAACTACAGCCTTTGCAGCGCAATTTTGTCTCACAGGAGAGTGCGGTATCCCATTTCATTTCTCAAGAACTTTGTTCCAGCGATATCGCGGTTTTATGCTTCCTGGAAAATTAGATGTGAATTCTGGAAATATTAAGACCGGGGGAATTTGTTTGGGGAATTTGTAGACTTTTGCAGCACATGTTATATTCAGTTTAATAAAATTTTGCCCTATTGGCATGTTCCGATTTATTGCAATAGTGCAATCATATCCTGATTTTAAGTTTCGTCCCTTGTTCAACTTTTTCTGTTACTTTTTAATTGTTGTCAGAAGATTTGAAACATTAATTTTAGCAGTGTCCATTTGCACGCTCCGTCTTCGAGTTTCAGTCCACAGATATTTTGTAAAAGGAAAATATTCCTTTTACGAATTGTTTTGCGCCAAAGTGCGAATGCAAAAAGGTTTGTAAGGTTTCTTCACTGCCGTATACTTTCCGTTTACTTCCGATTAGGTACTTTCGTGTACACGGAGATTACATGGATATTACACGGACACGGATCATGTGAATAGACACTACAAATCATTTTAGAGAACAGTGCAGTCCTTCCAGCTCAATTTATGTCCAGTTCGATAAAATTTTGCCTTATTCGGTATCCAGTTTGTTATAATATTTGCTCCAGACTTATCCCGACTTTATGTTTTCTGGAATGTGAGACATGTTTTCATTGGCTGCTGCAAAGATTAAGTCTGAAAATTTTTATTTAAAAAGTCTTATAGTTTTGCTGTTTGCAGATCAAGTAGTCCCCCACTTTGTGTATCCCCACAATCTTTTGTTGGTCCCAATCACCGTCTTGTTAATTTCGAAGCGTGAAAAAAAAAATCATTTTCCTTCCTGCAAATGCGATATACCCGGATAGCGACTGGAGTTTGAATGGTCCAATCAGAGGAGCGATCGCATGATTACAAATTGCGTTCATTTGATTTGCCTCTCAATTAGCGTTAGATACTTGGTGCGCACATAGAACGGTACAGCGACGTCTATTCGATGGGTCCGGGTATATAAGCTATGATGACACCCTTTAGTCCCCGGCCTGTGGTTGGCTTCTAATTAAAAAGCCCTTTTGCGCGAATAACGTGTCGGGGCACTAATGAAAAAGATACATACCAAAAGGCGGGGGTGGTTTTCACATAATAGATAGGCAACAGAAAAATGGGGGGAGTGTATCGGTATCGTGTCGGTTTTGCCACTGGGCTGCTTGATATAAGGTCCCGAAGGATGGGACTGAAGTACGAGTATATGTACGCGATGCAACCGGCGGATAGATGACCACTCCTTTTTCCCCCCCGCACATCACGGGCGGTGGGAAAAACAAAATTCGTATTCGTTGATTACAGCAGCAGCACTGACCAGGCCATTTATCAGCGTTTGTAAATTAATCTACGTTCGGGTCCAGTACTGGTCTTCCCTGTTTCATCCATATATAAATAGGGAAAGGCAGTCGTCCCGTGTAAACACTGATGGGAGCAGCCGGAGAAACACAGGGACAGGGACACCGTAGTACATAGGCGGCCAAAGCAGGCACACTATTTTATTATGTGGTTTTAGTCCCTTTAGTGCGCTGCTGCTGCCGGGCCCCGGGATGTCCTGGAGACCGGGCGTTTGTTCCTTTTTTTTTTTTTTGCGCGCTTTATTAGTGTGTTCTCTTGTGTCCTTCATTATCATTAGCCCAAAGGAAGATAAGAGTTGGGATTCGTTCAGCTCACAAGTTTAGTTTTTTTTTGTTTTTATTCTTTTTGTTTCTGTACGAGGGAATTGAGGGAAGATACTCTCGCACAAGACAAAAACTTTCTTTTCGCCTGCGTAGTCCGGCAGAAATTAACACCCTCTTTAGGGGAGGAGTGGAGACATTTTTCTCATCAGCGGAAAGCTTTTCTGACAATGAGAAGAAAAACAGCAAACGACAACAACAAAATCTAAGGACCGGACGATGAAACACTACGGGGTTGAAGGTTCTGGTTCCTGCAGAAAGAAAGAGCGAATCAGAAACTTTCCCCCGGGACTGGACGGGGGGGTAGCGGAAAGAGGAAAATTTATGGTCTGGTGTGTGCAGCGCATAGTATAAACGTAATGAGAGGAAAACCTTCCATGAGATGAAAATTTGTAGCCGTGTGACTGGGGATTTTCTATATAAAAGCCGGCACAATAATCAATTAGTCCTGCACCAGTGAGCCTGTGTAGGAATATCCCTGGCTTTGGGATTATTCAGCCAGTCAGCTAACGAATGAGCCCACCAACCAACCACCACCAACATTACTACCACCCTTTAGAGGCCAACATATAGCCGTAGGGTTCGGGTCGGGTGGTATACCGGGGCTTAAGCAAAAGGTCTCTCGTCCAATGGCCCTATGCTATTTTATGTACATATATAGCGGAAAGGAGCTCCACAGTACCCCGGGACGAGAATTCTCTGTGTACACTTTAGCCCCGACCCCCGATGAATTTACCCGGGATGACTTTTGTTGCTGCTGGAGCACTTAATTTTCCCTGGTTGGTGTCCCCTCTCGGTGGCGGGCGGCGCGGGAGAGTAAAAACCAAAGTAACCATCCCTTCTTCTTTAGCTGCCTGGATGCCACCTTATAGTATAAGTCCAGAAACATTTTCTTTCCATTGGAAGGAAGGGCCCGCTAGAAACAACTAATCAACACCATGAGCAGTCCAATTCAAACCAGCTGCTGGGAATATTTTATGTTTCTATACAGAAAATGGGAGCTGGTTGGCGTATAGCGGTCACCGTGTAAGGGTACGCAAAAAAAAATATATATGTATATTCAGGAGAGCAATAGAAACAAATAGAGAAAATTGAGAATATATTTAATGACGACTTCTTTCTTGCCTTTTCTGAGCAGGGTGTATTTGATTTTTCTTTTTGTGTTGTGTTGTGTCTTTCCTAGTTCTCATAAGTTTTTTGGGGTGGTAATTTTTAGTATTCTTACGAAATTAATGATTTTGATTTGATTGACATATGAAATGGACAGGGCAGTGCCACATGACACACAGCTAAACATTTAAAATAATTCAAACCTCTTTGGGACATCACAGTTGATGCGAATAACATTTTTGTTTTCGAAACGCGAACTTATTACGGGAATCACGGAAATTCCGATGGCCGTTTTGGAAAATATGATGAAAAGGTTTTACCGAAAGGAGCAGTACGTTTGTCTCGAGACCGGAGGCAGCACAACCCTGAATAAACGTTGTGTGTAACAAACAATCATTTTCCATTTCTCAGTCTCAAAAAATCTCAAAAAGAAAATAGTAAACTTCAGCCAAGGGGTTGATATTTGATAGTCTGATTTCAACGGGATATGCGCACATTTGAAGGTTGTTTTTGCGTGTAACCTCTTTCAAAGTCCCCCAAGAATATTTAATGTACATAAAATAATTTCTTGAAATTGTCGAACAATGTTGGAGTTGATTAGGTTCTCATTAGGTTCTCTCTTACGTGAAGTAGAACGCCCCGCCCCATTTATAATTTGTTTTGAGACTATAGAATTTGTTAAAATATTTCAAGATACGAGTATAAGAGCTAAAATGGGTTAAAAGAATTTTGCTTTATCAGCATTTTTTGTTTGTAAATTATTTTACCTTTTTTCACTTCGCAGCAAATTTGGCAGTAGAACCAAAAAACGTTGTACTCTCCACACTTTACGATGTTTTTCATATAATTCTCCCGTAACAATTTTTACTTTTTAATTTAATTATTTTTATTTTTTTTTTTGGTATTTCTACTGCAGCAATAATTAATAGCTAAACTACCGTAGAACTTGTTTGCATTTGTTTAATTCTCTCCTCCGTTTTTGTTCTTGTTGCTGCTGTTACTGTTTGTTGCGGTTGATAGGAACTCTCAAACCATTTTTGCATTTTTTGAGCAAAACTATTTACATCTTTGCTGTTTATTATTAATTTTCTTTTTATTCATTTAATATTTTCTACATAGTGCTGTTTTTTTTTATATTTACAGTGCATTCACAAAACATTTTTTTCTATTGTTGCTGATGTTTTTCGTCCTGTTGCCGTTATTAAAATTTTCATTTGAACTTGTAATTGTTTCTTGTTGTAGGAACATGTTTCATTGTCCTAGGGAAATTTTAATTCATTAAAGAAATTAATAACTTTCGTTGATTTTGTTGTATTTGAGCATAAAAACGTTATGTTCGAAGGCGGAAAACACAACTTTTATTTGGTTTCTTACGCGGGTTTTTAGTGATTGTATTTTTATCCCGAATATTTCATGTTTTTTATTTGTTTTTAGTGATTAAAAGAGCCCGTTTCACGTTTAAATTTGAATGGATATATGGGGACAGAATTGCCTGCGTTTGTGCGAAAGACGATTGATTTTGTTCACAAAATGATGAAATGCTTAAAATGTTTGGGAAAAATTTTGAAAAAGAGAATTGTGTAGATAACTCTTATACTAAAAATGCGTCAACCAGAGAAAGACAGACAAATAAAGAAACGTTTTCTGCTTAATACTTTTCATAGTTGACACGGATTTATTAGAATTTTTGTAATTTTGATTTTTTGTTTTCTAATTACTACATACGTCCACAAATTTTTTGCGGTATTCCACAAGGGTCGCATTTCGGACCTTGTTTGATTTGCTTTCAATTTGTTTAAACATTTTTCTAAAGTGACTTTTCTGTGCTTATTTTGTCCTTCTTAATATTGGGTGATGATAGAGCCGAATGTTTATATGATGTCATCAGACGATTGAGTACTTTTTGTTTTTTTATGCGAATACTTGTCCAAAATTGCACAGGGTAACACATATTTTTTTATTATTTTTTATTTCCTTTTTCACACACAAACTTTAGCACTATTTTGATTTTATTTAATTTTTTGTTGGAATGACGAAAGCACGAGCACTATTTTACTCAAACATTTCTTATATTCTATCCGAAGTTTATTTTTCACCGTTCGTTTTACTTTCCGAAGCACAAAGCACCACTTTTATTTTATTTTATTCAATAAGTTGCATTGTCTTCCGCATAAATCACATTTGTTTGTCTCTTTTCCTAATTTTATTTTTATTTATATTCACAACACGGGAATTTTTTACTTCCTTCCTTTTTTGTTTCCTATATTTCACAACGCAAAGAAATTTTGTTTGATTTGTTTGTTCTTTGTCATAACAAACAAACAAAATATGTTACTATAAAATATTACAGTTCTCCTTGGTAAATTGTTTCATTACTTAACACTTTGTTGCCGATTTTATTGCAACTTTCCGTAAATTGATTTCTGTGGTTTTTTTGTTGTTCTTTTCTTAAAATATTTTAATTAATTTTCTACATTAAAATTTTCCTTTTGAAATTCTAATTATTAGCCACACCTACACTAAACTAAAAAACCTTACACAATTTCCAGCATGATATCACTCCAATTGCAAGTGGAAATTAATTATTTTATAGAATTTGTTGGCATTGAATTTTGGAATGGTGTTTTGTCGATAGAGCATTTTTTTGAGTAATTTGAATAACTCATTTGTAATAATTCCACCGAAAATTTCAAATGAAAATCCTACAAAATTTAATGAACAGAAAATGGGAAAATTAAAACCCAATTCGTACAGGTGGCATATTACAAGTTTTTTTGTCCAAGTGGATGGTAATTAAACATTGTCAAAATACAACATTCGGAAAATACAAAATCTCAGTATACACCCACTTGAAATTTTTAAAGGATAATACTTAGATCGGCTGTTTGTTGCAAAATTCCAACCAAATAAGGAAAACCCTCAAGAAACACAAAGATAAAATGTTATAATGAAACAATTCAGTACCGTTAGATTCACGTAAAGCGCACAATTTTGTTAAAAACGAATTGGCATTTTAATGAGCAGATATATGCAGAAAATACTATTCTTGTAAAAATTAGACAAAAAAAGAAAAATTGAGTGATTTTTTCATTTTTACATTAAACATCACTTTATCGTTTAATGTCCCAAGAAAAGCAAAGCGATAGGTTTGGGGTTCTGACGTTGAATTACGTCCTTCCCGGCGGCTAGTTAAGGGACACCCTCAAAAGCACAAATGCAATGATAATTTATCACTCTTTTGAGATGTTATAGGTACCTTCGAAACTAATAATCATATAATATTTGGTTTCGTCTTTGTTTTCTGTATTACCCAAAATACATATATTGCCTAGATTAAATGTTAGAAGGGATCAAAATTGATCTGGTAAAGCGCAGTTACTATCACTAATTTTTTGCCGGTCCATTAAGAATTGTTTTGTAAACACTATTGGACCTGAAATAGAACCTTGTGGTATTCCAGGGTTAACTTTAGTTGGTTGGATGGTTTCAGAGTTATGCTTTTAAAAACTATTGGAAAGAACTAACGAATAAATTGATAACCTTGTAGATATGAACAACTTGCATGACATAGAAATCACACATTATCGTTCAAGGGGTAAATTAGGGCGGTTGCTGTTGGCCATTTTTTACTTTTATCCAAGTTTTTGCACGACACATAACACACGTTTTGATAAATTGTATTTAAACTTGAAAACTTGCGAGTCTGCTTCGTAATGTGTGGAACTGAGTTGTGTTGTAAATTTTTTTAAGTGAAGATATGAAGAATTTTCTCCTGAGGGCAGTTTTAAATTTGGAACAATTATCCCGATTTGTGCGAAAATCGTATAATAGGAAAAATAATGGAAATAATTGTAAATGTGGCAGTTTGTGTGAAATTAGAGAATATAAACTTCTAAAAACTGCCAGGAAAATTATCAACACAATTCCAACAGTCGGCTTTCAGGAGTTCTATTGTAAAAAAAAATGTGAGTCTTTGGTAACAGTTAAAACAGGATAACGGTACTAATTTTATTGGTTTCAAAATAATTTTTATGACTGCACCAGCAAAATGGGCCCTAATTTTTTAGCACATTTGTTTTTCCTTACTACTCCCTTTGGGAACATCGGGCTTCCACAAAGTCCCGCTCGAGGCTCTGCTTCAGTAGCTCTAATCGTTTCTTTTTTCGCCATGCCGAGTGATTAGCTCGCGGTGATAAATATTTTTTCCTATTTTTGCTTATCTATCTTTGTTTGAGTGTTGCAGGACATAATTTCGGTATGTTTAAGATACCCATCACTACCGAAATTCGTTTTTTTTTTCAGCGAAAATTTATGTGTACGAATTAATTAATCTGTTGAAATATCTCGGTGTTCTCATTTTACTCCTCTTTAGTGTTTGGAAATTCGATTTTTCTTGTTTAAAAAAGTGGACAGTAATCCATTCCCTTATTTTTTTCACAGTCGGAATGTTAATCAGATCCGTAAGAGGCTTCTTTATTAACTGTAAAACGGCCAAATGATTTGTGATACAAATAGTAGCTCCTTTATGGTCTTTTTCAAAGAAATCTAGTCTCTTATGAGTTGGAAAATTTGTCCCGTAAATGGCAGCATTGTTGTTTTCGTAAAAAAAAATATTTCGTATCATTCTGTGAACAAAATCCAAAAATCCTTCTTATGGACAAAGTCCTATCAAGAATTTTTTAGCACATTTTAAGGCGTCGTGTCTCCAAAGTTATATTGTTAATGAATTTTTGAACGTTTTTTCTGGTTTTGTTGTTTTCTCTAATTAAATGAAACAGTTTTATAATCCGGAATTAGGCACTGATTTTATACATCCCTAGCCCTATTTTATAACTCTTCGGTAAACGGAAAAAAAATCATTCACAAAATTAGCATCATTTAATCGAAGAATTTCACAGGTACGTTAGAGCACATTGCGAAGACATTTATTTTTATTATAATTTTTCGTAAATCGCACGGGTTATCACTAATTGCAGAATATCATCGCACTTTTTAAATAGTGTGGGGTAGATTTTATTATTCCTATAGGAAAAACGGTGCACCACAAGTTAACAATTAGCACTGTTCGTTTTTTTTTTAAATTGAATGCTGCGAACTCAAACATTTTTTTGCAAAATTAGAAATTGCTAAAATGCCAAACATACGATCGATATAAATTTCGAGATTTGTGTAGTACGCACTATTGGGATTTATTTTCGATTAAAAAATTTATCTTTTTAGGAATTAGTTTCCGAGGAAAAAATTTTTTTATACTTCTTAATATATTTCTCGGTATTTTTTTCTCTTCTTCAAAAAATGTGTAAATTTATGATTTATTTTTATGAATATGATTTAAAAAAAAAAGACAAATCCCCGCTGAAACACGCGCCGCGCAACGTTCAAGTCCGTTAAGTAATAAACACGCGAATGAGTTGTGTATAATTGAGGAGGGCTCATCGAACCAACGAGCGAACAAACCGAACGAACTAACTAACTAACGAGAAAACGTACTACAGTACACGTACCGGAGCAGGAACGAACAGCGCGAACGATGAGACGCGAGCGCCGGACTCGAATCACCGAAACGAACGTACCGAACGCTACGCGATACCCGTACCCGAAGAACGCGACCCGTACCTTTGCTTAGCCGTTGTCGTTTTGTTATTGGCATCGGCATATAAAATATAAAAACTGGTTTAAGCGCGTGTTCTTGTTGTGTTTCCCGGCTTCAAATTGTTTCTTCTCTGAAAAACTCTTAAATGTGTAAAAATGAAAATAAGGCAGTACCCCATACCCGCGAGAGTGGGGGGTAATAAGACACTAAAAAGGAGGGAAAAAAATACAAAATGTAAGGAAGTGTAATACCAACCCTACATACACCCTAAAAAATTGAGAAAGCGTAACATGTAAATGAGCACGCAAAAATCCAATTGGGAAAGAGTGTGATGCTCTGATTAAATACTCTCTTAGAAAATTTATGTACATGCAAATCTCTCTCCGTTCGTCCGTTGCTATACCAAAGAGAAAATTTGACCACAATCCAGTTATTTACTCATTCGGAGGAGAATTTTTTATGCTGAGAGAGTATAGGGGAAATTCGCGAACGCGTTTTTATTCTTCTTCTTCTTCTTCTTCTAAACTGTGCTTTGGGTGCTTCTGCTATTCTGCTTTGGCTGCAATGACACGATGCTGTGGGTGCTGTTGGTGTCTGAAAGTCCCTCAGAGCACTTGTAGGTAGTTACGTGTTGTTCGGAACTTTTGTTGTAACACACATATGAGGAAAAAATACACCAAATTTTTTTAGAAACCGTTACCTCTATTAAGGGTAGAAATTTGATAGTTACACGTCCAAAATAACATAAATTCCACCTACATGGACTAATTACATTTGTCTTCTTCTTACAAATCATAACCATAGGCAGCCATATTTTAAGAGAATTATGCAAAATTTCAATATTTCATTGATTTACCCCTTTAAGGAAGAAGCAATCTCTTTTATTACTCTCTTTTTCTCATTTCCTCGTAGTTTGAAACTCATTTACCCTACCCGATTTTTTTTTCGTCTTTGCACATATAATTTTTGGTATTTTTTTTTGTATTGTACACCGGGGCTATTTTTGCGCAAGGCGCAAACCTTCACAGCCGTATGATGGCGCTTCCCAACCACCTTCCAAAGAGTGGAGATGAATAAGAAAAAAGAAAGAGCGAATTTCCCTTATTAAAACTTTTTTTTTTCGAAAAATCTTTTAAAAAGATTTTGATAATTATTTTTATCCCCACCATCTTGCCACCCTATGGTAGATGAATGTGCAGTGCAAAAGCACATACTCTCCTTAAAGGAGCATACCCCCTCTTCTTTAGTCTAATACAATTGCAAAAAAAAAATCGTTTTATTACTAAAAAATCCCTTTTTTCGCCTTATTATATTTTTTTTTCTTTTCTTTCCCGAGACTTGGGGAAAAAGGATATAAGCTCA
Source organism: Neoitamus cyanurus (assembly GCA_947538895.1). Lineage (NCBI taxonomy): Eukaryota > Metazoa > Arthropoda > Insecta > Diptera > Asilidae > Neoitamus > Neoitamus cyanurus. The sequence continues at coordinate 10,657,937 of OX384549.1, forward strand.
TATGTGTGTGTTAGTTACCTCTTGCTCCTTATAGCACTTTGCCTCTATGGCTTAATGTAAAAAGAAAGAGAGATAAATTATATTTTTTTTTTGCCGTGAATGAAATGAAGGAGTTGCGCTAATGCAAATTAGATTTTTTACTATCCTGCTCTGTCTGCAAAAATTCTTCTTCGTTCAGTGGATTCGTTTTTTTTGTTTGCGAACATTTTGCACACTTATCCGCCCTCAATTTTTTTCCATTCTCCTTGAATGCTTGTAATTTTTTTGCCCATTTGTGATCTGCTGTGTGGGTTTCTTTTTTTTTTGTTTTCTATAAAGGAACAAAATTATAAGTTTAATGAGATGCCTGAAGGGTATGTTTTGTAACATCTAACGGAACTTTTCTATCGTAATTGGGAAATATTTTGCCGTTATAATTTTGGGAAATGAAGAAATATGCGTTTTTCTTGAAGATTTGGAAAGTTTTATTAAAACAAATTGTATTATGTTTTATTTCATGTGACTTGTACGGCTTTTTCTTGGGCTGCAGACAGTTTTGAGATTTCGTAATTACCGTTAGTAATAAAAAACAAATTTTATATTTGGGAAAATAGTACAATTTCAACAGGACAGCAACAAATGCCACACAGTCGCTTGAAGAAATATGGAACATTGTTATTATTAATGTCAATTTTTAAGTTCCTTTGCGTACCGTTTACTCTGCATCTAAATTCTTTTTGTTTAAATCTACAGCTTGTTGCAATGCACTTTAGTTGATTAAAAAAAAAAATCTTGCCGTATGGCGAGTTTGGTGTTCGGTTGCACAAAATTTTTGCTCCAGACGTAATATGCAATTTTTACATTTTGTGGAATGTTGACTGCCTGTTGCAAATACATATATTTGGGGCAGCGGTTTTTAAAGTGAATACTTCTTATGCGTCTCTGGATGCGTTTAACGCAAAGCGGTATTGCCGTAGGGGGATACCATAGTGGAAAATGTTCAACATGAACGGATTTCTGTGTGTAAATTAATATATTGGGGTCTTCGGATTTTCTATCTTCGATATTTGGAAATTCAAGATGGCGGATGCAACATGGGGCTTAGAAATGCTCCCTTGAGTGGATTTCCATGTTGAATTCAACTTCAGCCGTTTCATTTTTGACATTTTTCAATTTAGAAAGTCCTCAGTTTGTGTGATTTTGCAGAAAATCTAAGGTAACAATTTTTGGTTGAAGCCATCCTTGTTTTATGTTTCCCCAAAATATAAAAAGGTAATGTTTTTGTGTACACACTTATAAATTGCTACATTTTGATAAAAAGTGAGGCAAATATGAAAGTTAACTTACAGTTCGACATTCTCAATTATAAAAATATAAAAAAAATGTAACAGTTACTTATTTATTTGAATGAACCCACCACTTGAGAAATCCAGATACAAACTGGCGTAGGATTCATGGAACGGTGGCTGATGTTAATTACAGGGAAATATATATTTTTGCAGTTGGGTTGGGGAATGGGTTTTACGGCACTGTATACTTGTACCCGAATATTACAAACAATCTACCCCAATGATATTATTGCAATGGCAAAAAGGAAAAAAGTTTCAAGAATATAATATGAGGCGCTTGTGTGGTTGTGTGTATGTGTGCTGGCGAGAGAGGGGGGAGTATCTGCTAACCAATCCTGTCGCACATTTGTTAATTATTTCATTAAGTCGAAGCACCAAAGGATCTCCGGGAGAAAATTCCATGGATCCCATTAACCAATCAGGAGAGTGTTTTACCATATTATGTTTTCCACACGATTTTCCTATCTATCTGATTTTCCTTTTTGTGCAGTTTCCCAAATACACTCAAAGATTATTCAACGCTTAAGGGTGGGTGGGTAATGGGGGAATGGTGTGTGCTGTTCCAGCCGGATGCTGGAATGGAAACTATGCAAAAAAACAAAAAAGAATTATCGTATGGGGGGGCGAGGGTAGTCAAAAAAAAAACACAAATTTTTGCCTCTAACTAACTAAGCAGAGCAGCGGCAGCTGACAAATTATATATGTGAACACTTGAAGTATTTTCTCGCATAAGCCAGGGCCGGGGGATACTGATGTATGGCTTGGTTTGGCAAGGGAAAGGTGAGGGGAGAGGCAAGCAGTTTTGCTAAATTGCCATCTCTATTTTCATACACTGTACATATATTATATATGGGGCGGTTTTTAGGTTGGATAGCTGGGGTAAGTCCAACGTACCCACCATTCCTCCCCTCCCCCCGTGGCTGAACGAAAAGGTGTACCTTTACACCCCCCATTTTGGGAACGAAATTCTGGCGGTGCCCTTAATACATCCAATCCGGCTTCCATCCATTTTCTGGCTAACAAACAAACAGAGGAAAATGGTAAAAGCAAAAAGCACATAAATACGCCACAGTAATCTCTCCATCGTTTGTATCCAATGACACTATCCCTCGAAAAAAAAAGGATAAATCGCTTCTCGCCGCGTAGTATTACTATACCCACCATGATACCGTTATATCGGGGAATATGTGTCCTTCTTGTGACGCATACACCATCTCTTATGTATGAAATCCCGTAGAAGTGACGGTGTGGCGAGATATACGCGAGAAATATTTTTGTTCCCAATTTTTCCTAGTTACCCTGGTCCCGGGCTTATACGTTATAAGTATAGTTTTTCCCAATTCGCTTAATATTGGGAAAAAGGGAAGAAAAAAAAATTCCCTCATCAGGGTAACGGCTCTCTCTTGGATACACCACATGCCGGCAATAATATCATACAGCGAAATGAGAAAGAAAAAACAACAAAAAAGAGATCTCCTGCCACCGCCTTTTTTTTGTGCCCACCAACCCACCAAAGAAAAAATAAAAGAAAGGTCCTTGGGTACATTATATACCTTCTCATCTCGGAAATACCCCCAAACCTCTTGGTCCAAGGAAAATTCCCAATCAGAGAGGATTGTAATTACACGAGCACGAGAAACAGCATCAGGCCAACGAGCAAATTCCTTGAGCATCCCTTTTCATCTGGGCTGCTGGCTACAAATTAGGGAAAAACTGAAGGAGAAGGGATACTAAATAATTTCCACCATACAGAGTCATCCAGAGATCCCAACCAGTGCCAGCCGGAGCCCAGACGGGCCAACTATACATCCAGCCCCCATATTACGCCCCTACACCCAACTTTTACGGCTGTTTACTCATTTAGGGGCCCACCACCATCATCCAGAGGGCCACCTTGAACATTCCCAGTTTCAGAGTTTTGTGCGCTTTGAGCATCCAGCCAGCATCCAGCCAGCATCCAGCGTTTTCCCTTATCTGACACCTTTCATCTCTTTCTTTTCCGTACGGCTCACAGCCAGCCACACATTATCCTTTTTTACAATTGCCAGCAAAAATTATATTTTTCCTTTCTATATTTAGTCCTGCAAATTACAACATAAGGACAGGGCAACCGCACACACTATATATAGCACAGAGAAATCAGAAAATGGAAGGGTAGGAAAGGGATAATGGCAAAATTGCAAATGTGTATGATGATGCTGCCCCTGGTGGTGCTGGGACTGGCGCGAAAGGAGTGTGTTTTTGCCTCCTCTTGTCGGGCTTTTGCTATATGGTGAAGAGGTTTACGATTTTCCCTACAGGTACATGTTATGTCTGGGAAAAGGGAAAATTAAATAAAAAAAAGGAATAGCTAGTTGCCTCGCCTTAATTTCAAATGTTTTTCACATTTTTTTAATTGCAGCGACATTATGGTCGTACTGTAGAAAAAAGTAAAAATAAAAACAATACCCGGGCCAGGATTGAACAGCAGTCTTTTGAGTGAGAGCCCATCGCCTTATTCGTTGGGTTAGTTTTGTGCAAAACGCTCTCACTTAACATTTCCCTAAAAGCAGACCAGCTATAAAATATTTAGAAGTTGCCGACAATGGTACTTTGGGTTTCCAACTCTCAGTGGGTAATTTAAAAAAAGAATAAAAATTTTTGTCTATATAAAAAAACTTCAAATTCAGGGTAACGGTTGGAAATTTGTTGCTATTGTTAATTTCCCAATTGGCATTAAGCAAAAATGAATAAAGAGAGCAAAAAGAATAACCCCAAAGACCTGTCCACACCCACCCATCCACACACTTTGATAGGACGAGCAAAAGAAAGAAGAGCTTATCTCAGGCCCCCTTCTTCTAAGAGGGAACAGAGATTTGCATATCTTCACCTCATCCGCCCTATGAGTCTTATCCCTACTACCACTACACATCTGTTTCATATGTCAAAAAAAAATAAAAAAGAAAAGAAAAAGGGCAAGCAGCAACAACAAGGAAAAAATTAAAAAACCTCCCCTCCCCTGCCCCCCTCGAAAAAGCAGTGATGAGATACTCATACCTTTTTAACATCCAAGATACAAAAATTTTCTTCAGTAGGTACTCGGGGTACAATGAACGAAAGGACGACCATTGCAAAAATACAGAAAAAAAAAAATAACGGAGCAGAGCGCATCATGGGGAGCAGGGGAATGTATGGGCCCAGAGTCCTTCAGGACACTCTCCACGAGTCTTTTTACGCCCGAAATAAGAAAATATCTAAAATAAAATCCCATCATGTGGGTGTATTTCTATTTTTCACGTGTCTGCGTATATGCAAATTTGTGTGAGGGATTCAAATGAAAATGCGCTGCTCCTCCGCGCTCCATACTAGACGACTGCTAGATATTTTCTTTAATTTCCCTTTTCTGTTTTGTCATCACCTCTCACTCAGACTGGCTGTTTTCCCTCTTTCTCTGTCTTACAGCTTCTACAGGAATAACCAGCACTTTTTTATGCACCCATTCCCAGTCCATTTTTTTTCTGACGTTTTGTAGCAAGGAAACGAAGGAAAAAAAAATCTTGCGCCAGCGCATTGCTTCAGCAGAGACAACACTTCTCTAACTAAGGCTAAAACTCCTGTAGGGGCAGCAGTATTACCAGGAACAGGATACGAAACGCGCCGCGCCGTGTGCCACCCACCATTCTCACCCAAAAAACGAAAACCCACTCACTCTTTTAATACCCAGAGAGGAGCGGAAACAAAATAAATATAAAGAAAATTACGGAAAAAAAAAAGAATGGTTGCATCCAGACGAAGAAATTGTCTCAGCTGTTTCTTAAGAAAAATCGCACTGATTTGATTGGTGGGGCTGTATTTAACACCATCCAATCCTCTACCTTAAGATTTGCGGTAATTTCCTTTTTTAATCCTCTACATCCTACGCCCCCCTCCACCCCCACCCGCATAAAATTAGTTGGAAAAAAATCTTTAAATCGACATCCCCTTATTTGTTCAAAATTGCATCCAATAACTGTACTGTACATGCCGGCAGGTGATTTTTAAGTCCAGACATTTTTAAAAACTACCGACAATCGTATGTACATTTTGCGTTAAAGAGTTGGCCGGTAATTTTTGGGGAGAATAAATAATTGAAAATATCGACAAGTGAATTGTTTTAAGCTTCTGTGTAAAAAAAAATGATAAGACTACTGAAAGCCAATTTTTTCTCGGAATCATTAGAAAATGAAATTTTCGGGGCAAAAACTAGTAAAGACTGTCGGTAGCTTCGTGCAATTGGATTCGACAATTTGGGAAAGAATTTCTGAGCCCCAAACACTGTGAAATCCACTTTCAAGCGTATATTTCATTTCGAGGGAAAATTGCCCATAAAAATAATATGAGGACACTACCGACAATCGTACCATTACCTTAGCTAGAGAACCTCTTGGTCCCTAAAAATGAGATACAATACACCAAAAAATAAAAGAAATGTTATGGGTGGCGGTCTATGAAGGATTAGGTTTGCATAGATGGCAAGATATATTGTCACCTACCTTACCCGGTATGTATCCAATCCACCCCCTTCTAACCTATCACAAAAATCCCATCTCTCTCAGTAGTTATATGTACACTTTCACATATGAAAAGTGCGCGAAATTTCGCACCCGTTCTCTCGCTCACTTCACCCTCAGTTGACATGAGATTTTGCATATGAAGAAAAGTTTAAAAAAAAAAAAAAGGAAAAATTGAATTCAAATAAAATAAAAGAGATAAGGATGATAGAGAGAGATGGAAATGGGGTGAACTACCATTTTGGGGGTGAAAAGGATATCCTCCCCACCCCCCACCCTTCTATGTATCGTCCCCAATCAGAGTCATGTGCTTTCTCTTGGACACAGCATCACTTTTTAGCAATTTCTTTTTTTATTATGTGAAGGAGTTCTGTGCGATGCAGGAAATCCTTCCGTACCAGCATTCTGAGGATCATCGTACCTTCTAAGAAGAGCAGTGGGAGTAAATAAAATTAAATAAAAATAAGTTGAGTAAGATGACACAGGGTTTAAGTGGGGGGTGGAATAAAAAAAAGTCGCATTCGTTATGCTTACGGGAAAATTAAGAAAAAAAGATGACAACGACAACGATGGCGAGAGAACGAAGACGATGCCAATGACGTCGTTGAGGGTGGTGACGATAACGACGACGACAACGACAACGATGTGGAAAATGAAAATGAACAGAGAGACTGTAAAGAAGAAAAAGATATAGGGAAAAATAAAGTACATATGTAGAAAATCATGTGTGTATCCCTAACCCCCCAATGTCCCGTTATCCATGGATATAAGGGATGGGGAAGGGTTTTGTGCAATGCGGAGGGGAAGGGGGGGGGGGGGGTGCGAGAGTTCCAACAGCAGCCAACCAAAACCAATTCAAGCGAAACTCAAACTACTAGTCGAATCTGAACAATCCACCCCCCACACCAAAAAAAACGGTCCATCCTGGTACGTACCTAGCATTAGCCATCCAATCTCACCCCTCCGCCCGAAAACACCCAATTCTTATACCATCCAGCATACCCAGAAATTCCCAGGGATGAATTGTGTATGTAAAAATTCCTTATAAGCATAAATTACCAGAACCACGGGCATTGGTAGGTTATATCCTTCTTCTTCATCAAAAAAAAAAGAAAATACTTTTTAGAGCGAAAAATGGTACTGAAGCAGCTCGAACTACACCCAACAATTCACCCGTTTCATATGAAGATTTCTTCGTGTTTTGTTTTTAATGTATAAATCTTGTGGGCCACAAAACTCCCAAAATTTTCGAGCCCATCAGCCCACCGCAGGGATCCTCTGTTTGCCCTCTTTCCACCTTGAAATACCAATGAAATATAATGGCATGACCGTAGTGGGTAAAAGAGGAGTGTGTTTTAGGGCTCGTGGACGAAATTTTCTAATTTCATTCTCAAAATACGTTCTTTTTTTTGTATTTATTTATTTTTTATCCTCCTTGGACTATAGGAGGACTTTAACAAATGCAACCTTTGTGACAAAGGGACTTAAAAACGGTCCTGTTCTATACATTTTTTTCTGTTGGTATTTAATTGCACCCAGAAAATCTTATACGAGTATTTTTACATTACGTGAAATTATAAATCCAGACGTCTAGACATTATTTGAAAGCGTTTTGAGGTATTAGTCCAGGCGGCAGGTAAATTATTACGACAAATACCTACGCTTCGGTCACTACAAGTTTACTTATTATGACTTTTATCGTAACTGTCATGGGAGTGCCCGGGGAAGGGAGACAAGTGCAATAATTGTTTTCCCATTTTTTCGGCTGTTTTTTCACATAATACCAGCATAGAGGGCACTTCGGGCATTACGAGTTTGCTTATCATGGCTTTTGTTATAACTTTTTGCTGTCAACCATGACAATTCAATAAAAGTTATGTTAAGTAAACTTGTAGTGCTCGTAGCGAACTCTACGTTGGTATCATCACTTTCATCGTAGCTGCAAAAACATCTGAGAACATAGAAAAATAATTTTTGCACTTGTTTCCCCTCCCCCTGGTCTTCCCGTAACAGTTACGTTAAAAGTCATAATAAGCAAACGTGAGGTACCCACACCCAGCGCCCTCTTCGCTGGTGGCATTATTTTTGTCGTACCTTTAATAGAATCGGATAAAATCACAAAAAAAATGTGTACACCTGTTAGGCCACCCCTCCCCATCGCCCTCGGGCTTACAAAAATATAGTATTTTGTAAATTTGGAACACTGAGGGAGTGGGGTTTAAGGCGTACGCTAAAAAATCAGCGAATTAGGTGGGTTTATCATAATACCATAAGGAAAATCTCCCTGCCGCCTTTACTATATTGATGGGACACATTTTCAACTTATGTGGGTTTCAGCCCTTTTCACGGCATCCAGCAAAATTGTGATTGGTTGTTTGTATGCAAATTTAAGCATCTCTTTTTTATAAAAATTCGTAAATATTGCAAACAGGTGGTGGTTGGTTGAAACTAATTAGGAAAAAAACAGAAACTGTTTAAGTCCCGAAAGCAATGATGGGCAAAATTTAATTGTGATTAACAATTAAAATTATTTAACTGATTGTATCTTCTACAATTGGAACTAATTAATTCTAATAAGATACAATTTGCTAGAATCACTATCTTAATTAATTAATTGCAATCGTAGAGGATATAATTAGTTAAGGAATTTTAATTGTTAATCGCAATTAAAATTTGCCCAACACTAGGTGGCTGCCACTTTTCCATTTCTTTGGCGCATCCTGTAGCATAAACGGCTTGATTGATTTTCATAAATGAGGTGCCGTTAGTTTCGTCTTAACCGTGGAAGTGCTATAGGATATAAAATTTTTGAGAAAAATAAATACGGGCACCGTCAGTCGTCATTTTGTTTTTTTGAATGGGTGTCAAATGAAAGGGTTTGACGAGTAGAATATGATACAGCTATGTGACGTTATTTTAAACACAATAAGGTGGACGTCCCAAGATGGCGGATATCCTAATTCTTCACAACCCCCTTGACATGGGTATCAAATTTTTTTTTTTAATTTTTAGTACATATGACTTAAATAAAAGTTTGTTTTTACAAAAGTATTTTTTACAGTTATTCTCTCTTATTCTAAAACTCGCAATTAGATGCAATTAGTTAAATAATTTTAATTGTTAATCGTAACTCATCACACATTCAATTTTGCCCAACACTACCCGAAATTATATTATGAACACGCTCCAGTGTTTACATGTTCGAAGATGCTAAAAAACCTTCAGCACAGCAGGGGTAGGGTAAGGTACTCGTATGTGCATGCCTGCGTTTACGAAAAAAGGGATAGAACCTTTTAACTTGGCGGGCACAGGTAGCAAAATCAAATCACTCATTCATCACACAAACTGTTTGCGACGTCCTTCTGTCTACCAAATAATATTACTTATTTTTGTTTTCTAGTTTTCCGGACATTTCTCGGTTTTATAAATTTTAGTTAAAAAATTGACTGGAAATGTTGTGGAAAAAATTTGTGGGAGTTGCCAGTAACCAATTCAAGGCATCAATAACCAACCGATGAGGAATTTAATTTTTTTTAGTTTTATGTGGTTGAATAAAAAGACCAAGGGACGAAGACCTCTCAATGATGATAAGATTTTTATTCACGCAATTCATTTGACACACATGGTGGTGGTCAGGTCAGATCTTGCCCTAAATGCCGTCCTCAATTCCGGGGCTATTCTAAGCATGCAGTGTCGACGCACCGCACCGCACCGATAGACACGTGAAGAAGAAGACAAAAAAAAATAAAAAAAAAATAAGCAAGAAAAGATTTTTGTAAGAATAGGAAAATATTCTGTTTGAATAGAAAAAGCAACTATCTGGCCGCATCGAGTGAGTGATTCGTTCGATGGCCCGTCCCGCGGGGTACGGGGGACTCTTTGATTGATTGATTTATTTAAACTTGCCCCTTCAGAAAATTTATTGTCTCTTTTATCCGGCAATAGTGTGGCCAGTCGAGAATGTGGCCCTACGAATGTGTTGAATGTATGTAATCTCTCCGGCTGACTCGGTTGACTGGCTATAAAAATGCCCGATGCTATGCGGGATGATTTACCCAAATACCCCCTCCTACTGCTCCTTTTTAAATTTATGCTGTGCCACAATAAAAGCAAACACCAACATTTTTCGAGGGTAATGAAGCCAAAAGGGGACAATAATGGTCTGACTGATTTAATCGACTTATTTTTTTTTTGCGTCGCATTTTTCTTGCTATTTTTTGAGAATTGTTAATAAGGAATTTCCTTGAAAACATTCATAACAGCTAGTCAATTTTAATTTCATGCAATTTCATACATTTTTCTAAGATAATTTTTCGCGTTATCTTTTTCTTGAGCAAACACCGCCTATTTCGAAAGATAAGACGACCGAAGTGTTGTGTCGCACGGACGTTACCAGTGTGTCTTTCCTTTTTTTTGTGTCAATGAGGTAAACGAATTTTTAGTTCGGTTTTGTTTTTTTTTTGCTTGATACCAGAAAATGGTGAATGCGAAGTCCAAGAGGTTTATTAATTTGCACACCTGTGTTTGCTTAGACCGTAGGGTAATCTGTGCCAGGAGAAAAAAAAACTGAACTTAAGGGAAAGGTAGATGAAAGCGGTTTACCTATTTTAAGATATGTTAAATGCTTTGACAGAATTAAATTAATGAATATCCGGCGAAATGTGATTTTATGTTTAGTTTTCCTTTTTTTTTTTTGTTTTTTGTCCGGAGGATTTTTGTTCAACGATTAAGAAGACATCTTGCTTTTAATCGCGGCATACAATATTTTCTAGGGCATAATTTTTGAAAATATTTTTTCCCAAAGTACCGTTGTGCACCCTATCATTGTTTGGATACAAAAAACGGGTGAAACAAACGAGATTCTGGCCAATAAAGTTGTCTAAATTGACATCACTGCCGTTTTAAGGATTGGCCTGAACCGAATCCAATTGTCCCGAGTTAGTGAACAGGCAACGATATATATTTATGTACATATGGTATATCAGGGCTTTGGGAAATAATCTATATATATTTAAAAATGAATTGCTGTGCGTTAGTCTCCCTATATACTGGCTATAATACAGAGGAGGCTTAAAAAAAGGAAAATTCGGGAAACCCCAAAGGAAAAGCCGGAAAATCGAGAAAATCGAAATTTCCGTTTTGTATAGGAAGCGAATTGTCCAACTTCAAGGAATCTTTATGAAAAAGGCAATTGGAGATTTTCCGGGTGGCAGATCTCGAGCTTGCAGTCAAAATTTTGGAATTCAAGATGTCGGATCCAATATGGCGACCGAAAAAGTTAAACTTCAAGGGATTTCCCTGAAAATCCGCACTAGGGAATTTTCGGGATCACTGATTTCGAATCTGCTATTCAAATTTTCAAATATGAGACCACCCCCACCCCGCTGCGAGATATAGGAGAGGGGGTGCAATAAGGAGGTGGTGTAAAATGAAGAAAACTAAATTTAATAATACTGTTTGAAAATATCTAAAACATGTGCAAAATGCTAATAGGAAAACGCTGGGTCACATAGGAGAGGCGCTGGTGCAGTAGGGAGGCGTTGTAAAATTAAGGAATACAAATTTAATAGTATCCCGGGAAACGCCGGGTCCTGGCAAGCTAGTTTTTTATAAATATTTTTCCAAAGCTTGGTTGTGCTTATCCTGATCACAAACGCGGGACATATGTACATACAAACGGAACTCTTCTTCATATAATTGCGAGGTACCCGGCGACCGAGTTATTATACTTAGTTTGTAAACACGGAGAAAACGAATTTGCCCAGAAATAAGCTACATCGATTTTACTCACCCGTAAAACCCTATATTGTAAATTTCATTCATAAATCGTTAGAGTCGTTTTCGAGAACGCAATTACAAACCAACAAATAAACAAGTATATATAAATATTGCTCGTATAATTACTTACGGACCGAAAAACGTGGGTTTGAAATTTTTGCGCCAGCCTAATATTTATTTATAATTATCTGACTTCAAAAGGAGAGGAAGTTTGAAAAAGCCATAGAGCATGTCGTCTGGCCCGATTGTAAAATTGGGACAAGGTGTGTAGGTTTAGATCCAAGTAACATCGGTAGGATTCTATTTGTCACCATGCCAGAACAAAAAAAAAACGACAAAAAAAAATGCCACCCACACCGGCGCATACTTGAGAATTCAGTCGCAAGGCAAACACACCTATAAAATCTCCGACCATCCATCTCATCTCTCGTCCTCATTGAAATCTACCAACGTGATGGTGTTTCAAGAATTTTGAAGGATACCTGTCAGAATCTGAGTAATGTTTCCAAATGGAGAACAAAAAAAAGAAAAAAAAAGAAAAGGAGTCCTTCGATTTCCTTTGAAGCTGGGATGTGGATTTTTACCTCGTCTTGCTCTTATCCTTCAAATGGCAGGAAAGGTAAGAAAAATTCCTGTGTGCATTCGACGATCTTTGAACAGAACTTTTAAAACCTTTTATGCTCCTGATGATCTTTAAGGGACAAAAAACGAACAGGATCTTCCCAGTCTGTGTGTTTTTTTTTTAATTTTCTCCTGCTACCTTATTGTTCCTGTTATGGTTGAGTTGTGGGTGTAGGTTTTAGGTTTAGGTATCTTTTTCATTTCCTTTAAGCCCTAAAATTCGGGAAGGGTGTTTCAATATTTTTTTTTATTATTAAGGGTGCGAAAAGTGTAATATTTCTAATTACAAAAAAATTTGTGAATAGAACGGAACAGTGAGGATTTTTTTTTTGATTTTTTACTATAGGTTTTTTCGCCGATCTTTTATTGGGTCAATAGCAGTGCACCCTCTGAAATGTTGTCTTAGAAGCCGCGTTGCATTAGTGCATACTGTAAATTGATTTTTTTTTTTTGGGAGGATACAAAACAACATTCTACCAGGAGTTTTAAAAATTATTCCTCTCCGGCATTTCCTTAAAAAAAAAGTCAGGCAAGTGCGAGTCAGACTCGCGCGTTAAGGGTTCCGAATATTTCTCGCAAATTAAATGAATAAATATGAATAAAATATTTTTTCATGTGATATAACTACAAATTAACGATTTCCGGACTTTTTTTTTTACTTGTGCTGTGAGAACTTGCTTCTTGCCAAATTTTATGATTTTATGTCATCCGGAAGTACCCTAAAGATTTTGATTTTTTTGCGAGTGTCAAAATATGCGGCATAAATGGGACATAAATGGCCGTCTTTGTTTTTATTTCGTTGACTTAAAAGCTTGATTTCTTCACAGCTCCAAGAGACCGTAGATCTAAGTATTTTATATTAATTTAAACTTGAAACTTCTGCGGGTTCCTTAGAAAAAGGGTCTTGACAGACGGACAGATAAGGAATGGTTCTGTTTTTTCTTTTGAGGTACGGAATCGATAAATTTATAAAAACATGTACAGGTTGAGTGTATGAGTGTTGATTAATAGATTTTTTTACTTTTCGTACTCCAAATAATTTAAATGTACAGACCTGACTAAATATTCGTGTGGTGTGTGCTGGTGTATATATAAAAAGAATACCGGTAAAAAATACCTTATTAAAAGCATGCTTTTATTTAAGTCAAATTTATCTACTAAACATGAAAAATAGATGACATCACGTAGTTTACCGTATTCTACTCGTCACACCTTTTAATTTGGTATCCATATCAAAGGAGTTGTGAAGAAAAAGGTAATCCGCCATATTGGATTTAGAACGATATTGGATATGCATACTATATAATGTTATCACCATACTTATAAATGGTCTTTCAATAAGGACACTCGACTTTCAAATGTGAATAAAACAAGTTGTGAGTAAGATATCCACTCCATTTTGATACTATTTGAAAGAATACGTGCCACCAAACAAAGCCGTGGCGGACATTTGACATTATATTCCATACTTAATCCCATAACATATTTTTTTAAATAAAATAAAAATTGAGTAGATATCCTTCTCACAACTTTTTTTATTTACAATTAAAATTCGAGCGCTCTTATTGGGAAGATCCTCTGCATGTGTACAGAACTTCAAAGCTCTTGCTTAATTAGAACATTCTAATATGAGATTTTCGTTGTTGCTAGATGAGGTTTATTTATCATCATGGACAGGTGCATTGTACCATCTGACATTAACAGACAAGCAACACAGTATTTATAAATTTAATGGGAAATCTGGAACAGTAGTAAAGAGTTTAATTTTTAAATTTCGCACTAAAAAAAACTATATTTGTTCAATTATCTAAAAAGCGTCATCTCGAAAGAGTAAATAAGCCCTCTTTAAAGATTTTTTTTAAAATTATTTTGTTGGGAAAAAAGCGGGAGGAATTAATAAGCAAATGCAAATCTAGGTATACTATTTTAGTAAGGACACTTAAAAATAAAACAAATTATCATTCTAAAATTTAATTAAAACAGCAACGGTATTCGGTCTATGGTTTATTTTCCGATACACAGATTTGCTGTAAAATGCTCTTACTTTCTAAATTGTAAACAACTTAAAAAAAAAATACAATTTGGAAAATTAAAAACTTTATTAAACTTTTGTAGTTGTGGTTTTAGTCAATTTCTTATTTTTTTCAAGACGATAACTTCTTATAGTGAGGCAAAATTAAAAAATAGCGTTCCATCGGAGCAATCCACTGATTCAGAGACAAGCAAAACAATTAATATGTTCCTTTATTAATCGACAGTTTAACAAAAGAAAAAATATTTCACCAAGATAATGCACCAGGGCACACAGAGCGTATCGAAAAATTGCAGAGTTTTACGAACTTTTAAAGTATATGTACACGGAGGAAATTTTAACACCGTCATCGGATTGTGTAAAAAAACAAATAGGTATATATTAGTACCCCATCTACCGAACATAAGTGCAAACATTTTTCCTGCAAAAAATGGCATGCAATAAATCTATCGATATTTCCAGAAATAAACACAAAAAAAAAACAAAATTAATTAATTACTAAACCCACCACCCAAGTTGGTAAAACGAAGTCAACTATTTTACTGACAATTTGTAAAACAGAAGTGTTAACACGGTATGATAAGATCCCTCACAGCAAAACAGTTGTCTTGTTTTTTTTAATCAAGGAAAAAATTTTCCCCATTGATTTTGTTATTTTTATTTTGAACTCTAATGTTTTTTTAGAGGAAATAAAGGAAAATATTGAGGTACTTGGCTTGCTTTTATCTGGTTAACCGCCGTACGCCTGATATAAAGTAGCTACAAAAAAACGACGTTGTAGGTGAAGGGCATTTCTTCTGTCTCGCCGCTATTTAGTTGGTTTCTCCCCCTTTGCTTTTTTTTTTTTTGGTGTGTCTCGTGTGATAAATTTCCTTGATAGCTTGCACGCAACTTTTGATCAGACGTCGTCTTCCTGGATTGGGACGAGGACAAATAAAAAACACGGAACAATAACAAGTCTAGGGAGTGAGTGGTAATATGGCAACATAAAAAATTATTTTCACTAGGAAATCAAGTAGGAGACTATGAATCAAAAAAAAATTTTTGGGGGTTTTCTTATAGTTAAATTGGATCCTTTTTTAATAAAATTGGAATGCGAATTTGCCCTATGGCGAACCCAAATATGGGTCGAATTTGTCGGGTACTTTTATGTAGGGTGCATAAAAAATCAGTAAACCCATGCGCCGGCATATATGACTGGACCTTGGTTGTGTTTTTATGAAGATTGCAAAAATACCTTATTTTCGGGGAAAACATTTTCAAAAAAAAGTTTTTGTTAACTATATGTAATATCTAATCGATTAATACGAAACGGAATCTCCTATAATCCCCCCTCCCCCCACCAGATTTTTATCAGTAGAGGGAGGGGGGGTGAGTTTTTTGAAAGGTCAATCTTTTAGATCTTACATATATGTTAGTTAATAAAAAAATTACTTTCAAAATTGTTTGACCGAAAATAAAAGGAGCCGAAAACCGGCCTTATAGGCCCTTCTGCTTAGATAGGATTTGGACCCTAAAAGTATTAAAAAATCTCGCAAATACAAAAGACATTCCTCTTGACATAAAACGAGTTTTAAACCAGACAAAATTCTCCATCTTTTCCATGTTCCTTTTATTTTCGGCTGAATGACAGCCAAAAAAGAAAAAAAAACAATATGTAGGTAATTCTGTTTCCAAGTGATTAAATAAAAAGGAATTTTCCTATCGCAAACAATAGAGGGAAGAGCAGACAATGTAAAAGATCTAAACGTTTCTGGTCCCTGTTTGGTCCCCATGGATGGATGGATATTTTTACCATTCATAATGAGGACAATAACCGAAACAGGATGACGACGATGAAACTGAGAATAAGAACCAATGAAACTTCTTAGAGGCGAAAGCTAATTGCGACTCGACATCATTTCGTGGACAGAATTGCAGCTTAGAAAAAAACCGCCTCTTTTTTTTCGACCGGCCGGCCGGTGTAAAATTTTCATTTATCCTCCTCCCTTAATGAGGAGAGACACCTGGACTAGGATAGAACGATTTTTTTCCATTCTTCTTTCGCTAGAGATATGAATGTGTGCATGTCCTTATTATAAGATCGGGTGTGGTGTGCGATTTTAAGCCACCCATACTAACTCATTAAAATCGGTCCATTGGGATGGATATACATACCATTGTTAGGAGTAATGAGAATTTTGCTAAAGGTTGGATTTTTCATTTGCTATTTTGTCGATGTCGACAATTTTACTGTTTTACCGAAATTGGGAAGTTCCTTTGATTGTCGAAATTGGCAATGTGCATTTTTTATCAAAATTGGAAGCATTGAAGTTTTTGTTTTCCAAATCGAAAATATGCCGTTTAATCGAAATTGGCAAAGTGCTAGTGCTAGTCTTTCGCCAATATGACGTTTCGTCGTAGTCGACAACGCAATTTTTTGTCGAAATCAAGCGTATCCAATTTAATTGCAAGAAGGCACGTTACAAGTAACGTAAGGTACCTATAGGATATTTGTAATTCTTTTCAGAGTACATTTTATATTTATGTCTGCAAAAAAAAACACTGTCCTGCAGATCCCCCTTCCTTTTAAGTAGCTTATATTTTTTTTAACAAGCTTTTATTTTGAATCTTAAACTTGGAGATTCTGGCTGGCGTATATTTCTTCTTCTTTTTTTTATTGTAAATTCGTGTGTGCCATCCAAGTAGTCCGCAGAACAAAAGATGATGTTCACCCAAAGAACAAAAGATGTCTTTCCCAGGGGTGGGCACCTTTATGAGGAATATGTGCATATCCTTTTTGTAACCCTTCCTTTTCTAATAAAAATAATTCAAAGAATGATCACCTCCTATACTTTGCTTTACATCGGTTAAATGAAATTAAAAAAAAAACCATTTTTTGTTCTCTTCTTTTGCATTGTGTTGCAAAAATTAAATGAGAACCTCTGGGTGCGTGTATTTGTAATTTTTTTTTTCATTCAACTAAAACCTTTCTGATCAGATTACCCAGGTCTTCCAGAAGAAGAAGAATCAACAGAGCAACTAGAGCGGATGGTAGCACCCATTTACGCCTGCCCTTTTATGTGTGTAGAGAGCAAAGAAAAAAAATTTTGTTTTCACCCGGTGCACCGGTGTATTGCCCTACTGAAAAATCCTTTTTGGTTGGATGAAGAGGAACCTTTTCAAAAACTCGATATCCCGAAGGGTGCAATTTTTTTGCAACTCTTCGTCATTTTTCTGGCCTTTCTAAGGGCAATCGTACCACACATACACAAGCACATTACCCTTAATACCTTCGCCCAGGATATATCACCCATTGTTTTGTCCCGAAGGATGATGACGACGATGGCCAGAATGTTGATGACTATGATGAATCGCAACAAGAAGGGATTTTTGCTCTTCTTCTTCCACCGGTTTTTATTAAATGGTGTCATAGTGATAGTAAAAACAAGATATTTTCATTTCAATCGGTAGCTCTGCTTGATTGAGTGCTACGTAGCTATAATTTCATTTTTTTCTTGGGTGTGTTGGTGTGATTGTACACCCTTATGGCTCTTCGCCTATAATCTTTTTTGGGACAATAGTCGCATTGAAATATGTCAGTTCAGTTGTTTCGTACCGTTTTTGGGCGATAATGATATTACGAGGAGGGAACATTTTTATGTATTCTTTTTTTTGAAACCGTTCTTCTTCTAGCTCTTGTGTAGGATTTCTTGTTTTTTTTTGTCTACCATATATCCTCCTCCTTTTCCAGTTTCTTCTGTGATTTACCTTCTTTTGTTTGGACTACTTTACTTGCCCTCTTGCCTTATTGTATTTTTGGTTTGAACACCTGGTCAAGATTTTTAGTTTTTTTTTTGTTTTTCTGAATATTTTTGCATTTTTCTATCTGTTTTATGTGTTGGATTTTAACAATTGATCAAATTAGGGCACTACAGCTTGGAATTTTTTTAATTTCAAAATTACAATTGTTCTGCTGTTTGAAAGTAAATTTGGACAAGGGGGGGACTTTTTGCTGTTTTTTTGTACAATCGCACAAGTCGCAAAATGTTGCATTAAAATATTTAAATATATTTTTTTGTATTCCTTCCACCGAAGGAATTGAAGCAAAGCGATGCTTTTATCATAAAACGTAAATAGTAGCGGACCTAGGGTGTCACTCCCAGGTACCCCAGATGAATTGGAAAATTGTGAAATCAAAAAAAAACATCCCCCGAATGAATACAGACAGTTAACATAAAGACAGTCGTATGAACATAAAAATTAAATAAAAGTGGACTTAGGCTGTTACCTCAAGGAACTCCAGATAAATTTGGGGGATTGGATACTGGTTTTCGTGCAATCAGCCAAGTAATAAGCAATTATCCTCGTAGTACATGTTTTATATTTCTTTCCCAAAGGAAAAGCCGCAGGAACATGTTTTTAATATGTAGTAGTTGACCTACACTGTTATAGTCTCATAGGAATAGCCAATATATAGTACCAGACCTAGACTGTCACCTTGAGGTACTCCAATTGAATTATCAGTGTTCTGTGCTGTTTTTTCTTTTACGGTTATAGGAGCAAATAGGCGGTTAATAGAGGTTAATGCAAGAAAACGATTGTTCTAATCATATGGCTTAGTAACGGAATGACAAGCCTCAATATTTTTTTTTTATGTATCGGGGGGAAGTAATCATAACTTACAATTTAATAATATTTTTTATGATTGTGTTGCATAAATTTTAAGTTAAAAGCAAAATAAAACTGGTAACAAAAAACAACAAACGGTACAAATCAAGATGACGCAATTTAGAGATTCATCTTATATTTTCTTTTACATAAGTAAGTTGAATAAGTTATAAAAAATGCGTAGTATATCAAAAGGGACAATAAATTTGTTTTGGTGGTAGCAAAGTAAAAAAAAAATTTTGTGGAAAACAAACCAACCTGTAATTATCCATAATAGTGGTACCGCCTGAATTTTTAGCGAACCATATGCTATGTGCTGCTTGAAATTTTCACAAATCAGCCGCTCCCTGAAGAAGTGGATGGTGGTGATTTGAAGATATTTCCCGCAAAACAAAATTGCCACTTTAACGACATAACAAAATAATATTTTTTTCTTCTTCCAAAAACGACACAAGATAAACCAGCACTGTTTTTATTTTTTATTTAACCAAACACAGCAAGCGTGGATTTAATTATTATTATTATTTTTTTTTTTAACAAAAACTCAAAATTGAAATCAGGATCAGGCGAAAAAAAATGTTACACACCTCAAAATACTCTCACTTCATTTGATTTATAAATTTTTAATAATTTCTTTATTTAAAGATTTTTGTTACAAAAAGGTCTCAAATTACGTCACACACACACACATAATTTTATTTAGAAGCTACTCTTGCTAGGATTATTTTATTAACAATTTTTTTTTTATAATTTTATCTCTAAATGCGAAAGGAACTTCATTTCAAATAGGATGCACAGGTTTTTCTTTTTATGTGTTTTTTTTTAGTCGGTTGTTTTTCTTTTCTTTTCTTCTGTTTTTATGTTTTGCAAAGCACTTGCAGATCTGTTGGAGTAACTGTTGTTTTTCATTTTGATACAAATTGTGCACATTTTTTTAATTTTTCGTAAAACAAAACTATTTACGATTTGGGATAATGGATGGTGAAGGTTGTAAGTTAAATAAAATTTTAAATTTTAATGTGGTCGACGAACGGACAGGAAAAATGATTTTTTTAATAATTTTTTGTTCTTTTTTGATACCTGAATATCAAAACAAACGTCAAATGCTTGAATGAGGAACTTATGAAACGTTTTTATGAGAACATAAACAAAAATCAGTGTAGGTTGGTGTAAAATTCCGGTTTACGTATTTTTGCGTGCACCGAATATACTATTGCCATTTATGAATGTAGAAAACAATTATAATTTGCCCGTAATTTCCAGAATTATTAAATAGAATAAATGCGACACTTGTTTTCAAGCTACCAATGATATAAGCAGTCCATAAAGGAGATTGAAATTAGCTCTTCACACATTTTCAGTGTTTTAGTTAAAACAATAAAAAAAAAAACTATTTACAGAGGCTGTTGCAGAAACTGTTTGTCACAAATGTTTGTTAATCTTTCCCACATTTTATTTATTAGCAGAAGTATCTCAAATAAATATGTATATCCATAATTTTCTCTGGCTTTCATTTGTAAATGAATTACTCCTTTTCTTTTAACACCACAAAATCCAGCATATTTATGTTCTCGAAATAATCACAAATTTACGTCCTCAAAATGCAAGAATCCGTTCATTACATATGTACATATGTAGATCAGTAGCACTGCACAGTTTTTATTTTGATTATGTTTATCAACTGTCACATCGTTCACGTTGTGATGACAACACCGACAACACGCTTTTCTTCATAAATAAAAACACCTCTTTTTTAGCCACAGTAATTTTCATTTTGTTTACTTAAAATTTTTTACTGAAACAAAATTACAACAACAAAAAAAAATAAAACTTAAAAAAAACGTTTCAAGAAGTCTCTCTGCATTTTTGATAAAATCAGTTTTGATTCATTGAAAGAATTTTCAGACATAAAAAAATATTATCTGAATTTGGAAAAATTTCCCGCGTTTTTTTTCGTTCGCATATAAAAAAAAAACAATAAAAATAAATTTTGTGGGAGGGACTGTAAGGTCTTATTTTGAAAATATTTTTGAAAATGTGTTAAAAAACATTTTGAAAAAGAATTGCAAAACTTGTTTGGGTTGTTTTGCTCGTTTTTCTTTTGAATAAATAATTCCAATTGTTTGTTTATCAATAAATATGAGAAATGTAAGAGGAGAAAAAATAATATACATGCGCTCCTGCCGAGCGATGACCGAAGACTGCTCATGTTAGCATATGGTTTTTTGGAGAAGGGATTCCCGTCCATATTTTCTGGTGGATATACCCCTCGTGGTGTGCTTGCTGCGTTGTGGCTGGCTGCTTCGATTTTATGCTGTCGACAAACTATGCGAGCTGTGCTGATGGTGCTGCTCTGCTGCTTATGTTTTCGCTGCTTTACTTTGCTGCTGCCGGTTTTTTCTTTTTCTTTGGGGAACGATGTATTATAGATGGAAACTCCTTTAAGGATGGTTATGGTAGCTGTGACGGTGGCGATTATTATTGTTTTAAATATTTTCAAAACATTTCTAAATTACCACTCCTTCGGACACATTCATTGTTTTTGCAGAGCTTTTTTTTTTTTTAATTTATGGAGTTAATTTTTGTTTTTCAATTACATGAAAATTATATATTGGGAAAACTTCAGTATGAAATTCAAATTCTCCACATATTTTTAATTTGTTTTCATATGTGTATAATTATGTTCCACACTTTAGAAATACCAAACGTTTTTTTTATGTTATTACATTCCTGGGACACAATTTTAAACTTCGGTTATATATCCCCTGACTATTTTGAAGTACTTGCAGACACTGCCAATTATTTTGCAAAATTTAATCCGAAAAAGCAATTTTTTTTTAAGGAAGTTTATTTTCATTCTCCGTGTCCGTGTAATATCCTTGTTCACGGAAGCACACAGAAGTAAACGGAGTTACACGGAAGTAAACGCAAATCGTACATCGCACATCGGCACAAAACAATTCGTAAAAGGGGAATTTACCTTTTACAAAATATCCATGGACTAAAATTTGCCGTGAATTGATTCCGTGTACTCCGTGTACTTCCGTGTAAACAGATATTACACCGTCACAAAGAATGCAATTATACACCGCTTTTTTTTAAATACATTTTTTGGAATAACATTTTCAAATTCGGAAGTATCATTTCCAAGGTAGGCAGGAGAGCTATTTTTTTTTAACTAGATTTGTTTTGTTGTGATTTATATTACTCTTCCTCTTTTTTTACACATTCTGACAATAAAATGATTGGGGCAAATTTTTAATCTTGGGCCCTTTTTGATGGAATTATTCTTTAGAGGTAGCGATAATATTTTTGTTTGTTTTTGTTATATTAAAATATGTTGAAGTAAGCTAAGAGCTAAATAAAAAAAATTATAAATCGGAAAATTATTGATTTTTGAAGTACCTACAATTCAAAAATAAAAATAAAATAAATGTTTTGACGCAAAACGGACTTTTTCGTTTAAGTTGATTGTAAGGCCGTAAAAAATTTCAATTTAAAGTGCCTGAAGAGTAGTAGAAGAAGAAGCCCCACCACTAACAAAGAAATGATTGCTTGTGCTACAAGTGCATTTTGTAGCTAACCGTTTGTACATCAAAAAGTAACAGTAACATATATCAGAAAGAACCAAAAGCTGCAAACAGCCATCAGAACTTCAAAGTATAAATTTGTTGTACATAAAAGTAGCAAAGCGTCAAAATTAATTTATTTTGTACATTAAAAAAAAAGAAGTGCACATCAAAAATTCAAAATGTAAATTATTGTATAATGGTCAAACCGATTCTTATGGTCAAAAGATCTGTATTCACACAAAAATAAATTTAATAAAATTTTCAACTAAAATTTGCTTCCATGAGTAATAAAAGGTTCGAATATATATATTAGGAAAAATTAAAAATAATTTTGCATATTATGCATAAAATAAAAAATAAAGAAATTGTCGTCTAACACTAATTGAAGCAGCAATAACGGCTGCATGACAAGAACCAGCACGCCATTCAGATCCATCCAGGAGAATAAGAGCGAAGAGAAAAATATAAAAGACAAGAAAGTTTTACGGAAAAAGCCACCACCTATTCGGGGGGCGGTGATTAGAGAGGCCCATACGAAATAGCAACAAACATCTCTCCGCCACATAATGTCACATACTTTATATCGTGAAATCGCGCCTTTAGAGCAAAAATATTTATCCATCTTGCTCTAGAAAATTTTTGCGCCTTACACTCGCCGTCTTCGTCCACCTTGGGGTATAATTCTTGTTTTTTTTTTTTTTTTTGTGGTTTAACTTCCCAAGTAGGTGCCCCAAGAAACCCGGCGAATGTTGTCTTCACTTTACTTTTTGATTATCTCTATCCAACTCTTTTTTTCCTTTAAGTGTAATACGCTGGTGGTTGCTTTTGTTCTCTGGAAGAAGAACTGGAGGAGATGGTACCAATCCGTCCCTTACTAAGGGACTGCCATCTCGTTACAGAGCGAACCATGTCTGGATGGTATCCGACAGCAGTTCTTTTGAATGAGAACCAAAATACGAGGCCGAGACTGGGGCCGGTCACCATACCCATCCAAGACGTCTTAAGAATTTTTCACTCTCTCTTAAAAGCAAATCTTGAGATGTAAAGAGAGTTACCCAAGAAATTAATAATTATTGCTCCGACTCCGCGGCGGTATTATTTACGGACAATTTTCCAAAAGAGAAAACGTGCACCTCTTTTTCATATTATACGGCCGGGATAGGTGGAACTGGTTCGTGTAGGTGCCCGAAGAGAGCCAGATTCTGCTTAAACTCCCAATTTTTGCGAAAGAAATGGTAAAGGTAAAAATTTCAGGTAATACCGCTCTCACGTGTGCCAGTTCAGAATGTCAAATGTTCACTTAAAAACCCATCACCCAGTTAAGAGACCGCGGCGCGCATGGCTAGGTCACATACCCGAACGCGAGCATAATCCCTCACGGGGCGAGCAGCATACATTAGAAAAAGCGGGGAAATTCTGGCCATCCAGTTCGGCCTGAAGACCATCATCGATACCAATCTGATCATGAAGCATAACACACAGCACAGCATAATCACATCAGAGGCACATGCGCTCCCTCGCAAGTCGCACTCTTCTGCTGGACTTCTTTTGTCCAAAGTTTTACCGAAAGAGAAACGAAAGAGTGGGTTTTATGGGTTTCAATTTTGAGGTGTGCTGTTGCAGAAAACCCACTGGCAAGTTACCTTTATCGAAACAGTAACAGCTATGAAGAAATATTGAATCAGAGTTTCTCACCTGCCCGTATACATACCTGGGGTACCTCGGATATTTGGGATGGTGTGCGACACAGCCGGAGTCAAAGTCGAGAAAATTACTGTATAGGTTCTTTATTTTCGCGCAGGCACGCAATAAACATTATAAATAAAGGGTAATTGGAGAAATTTATGATTTTTCCGTATTTTTTTGTTCATTTTAATTTTTTTAGTTTTCATATTTTGTCACCTCGTTGTTAGTTAATTTGTTTTTATTTTCACCTAATTTGGGTTTACTTGAGATGCACCGGAAGATAGTTTTATCTGTTTTTCAATCAAACTCTACTTTAAATTTTGGAAGGTAAAAAAACACACATACACACATCCAAACTCCTTCTAACCTGCCTATTGATCTGTTTGTGTAATTTTGCATGCACAAATGATTTACCTAATTTCTTTTCCTAAGAAACAAAGTTAGGGTATCGCAGGGCGAAAGTTTTGCTCCGGACGATTTTTTTTTCAGAATCCTGATGTGTGATTCTATCGCTTGAATTAAAAATCAAGAAAATGCGAGTTGTCTTAAGGGGTGCCCTGAAACTGAAAATAGCACTAAATTGAAGTCCTTCTTTACAAAATTGCAAAATTTGGGTGCCGCAAGGTAAACAGTTTTCTTCGGTCGTTTTTTTTTTAAAATTTTAAGGAAAGTGCTCCTCTATATTCCATAGCCTCAATTAAAATTGGAGAACGGTGAGTTCATTTAAGGAAGTTTCTATTCCCACGCTCCATGTCCGTGTAATATCTGTGTACACGGAAGTACACGGAGGTACACGGAGTTCAACGGAAGTAAACTGAAATTATAAGGCAGTCAAGAAATCGTACAAACCTTTATACATTCGTACATCAGCGCAAAACAATTCATAAAAGGAAAATGTACCTTTTACAAAATGTCTACTGACTGAATATTTTTATTTTACAAAATATAGGGTCTTTAGAAAAAAAACGTTTCACTTTTAAAAGTAAATAAAACAAGTATTCGGAGGGTGACCCAAATTTCTCCAAAAAAAAAAAATCATTTTTAGCGACATCAACGGCGAGCGCTACAGAGCGATGATAAGCAACTTCTTGTGACCTAAACTGGATGATATGAATACCGATAAGATGTGGTTCCAACAGGACGGCGCTACGTGCCACACAGCGCATGCTATGATGAACATTCTGCACGAGCGATTTGAGGGCGACGTGAACTGGCCATCGAGATCGTGCGATTTAACGCCTTTAGACTTCTTCCTTTGGGGCTATCTTAAATCACAGGTCTATGGGAATAAACTGAAAATAATTGATGCCCTCAAAGTCAACAGAAGGAACGCCATCCAGCAAATTTAGCCAGATTTATGCGATAAATTCATCGAAAGTAGAACCTCCCGAATACGTGCGACTGTGGAAAGCCGCGACGGACATTTTAACGACATTATGTTCCATACTTAATGCCATAAAATATTCTTCCAAATAAAATAAAAATGGAGCGGAATTTCACACACAACTTGTTGTATTTGCATTTAAAAGTCGCGCGTCCTTATTGAGAGACCCTGTATCTGTGAACTGACACGGACCTGCAATTACACACTGCCTTGATTTGAGGTGTTTGGGGCCATTACGATGAGAGAAAGTCCTTAATCCCAGTAATTTTTCCCCATCAAACTCAGTTGGGGTGCCGCATGCTATTTTAACGCAGACCCTAAATGTTTTTGAAATTAAAAATTTCTAACTCCATAGTAACGTATCCAAGGGATTTTCATTATTCTAATTTCCTAATGATTCTAATGGAAAAGCCCTGAAGAAAAAAAAATTCCCCAGCCCCACTGTATACATGCTTTAACCTTGGCAACAAAGGCTTAGGCTCAAAGGTGTCTGGAATATGTGATGATCCCTAGTTTAGCTGGTAGTGATGGCAATGATGCATTCTATCCGAGCTCCACTCGATTGGGGTTACCTTTTGATGTCGCTGCTGGCTGCAACTTCTTATTGCTTTTCTGCTGTTTGCTGGTGGCTAGCTGCTGCTTATGGCCTTCTACCTCTTTTGTACCACACACTGCCTGTATATTTTCTTTTGACTAGACTTTTTGCTGGTTTTGCTAAAAAGTTTATCTCTCTGGTTGGGTAGATGGAACTCGTTCACAAACAGTCCCGAGCCCGTTTTTGTCGTTTGTGCAAATACAAGAAAAACAGAGAGCTCCTACGGCGTATCTCATTAAAGACGTAATTTTCATTAGTCGAGACTTAAGGCATATAAAAGTTGAAGGGAGCCAATCAGAGGCAAGCCATAGATATCCCTCATACAGAAACGGGATTATATGAGACCCCCCCGCGGCTCCTCCTCCGCACACTGAGTATTGCACTATACAATCCTGATGTCGTCGTCTTTGTCGTCTTATAAATTATCAGGATGGATGGATTCTAAAGCGAGTGGTTGGTTTTAGACAAATAGAAAAACAGAAATCAACTTATGCACTAAAAAGAGATGCAACTGTTGCGCTGGGTGGATTTTTTTGTTAATTAGTTAAGTGTTAAAATTACTCAACAAACCTGCGTTTCTTCTCAAAGGGAGAACATTCTACAAAAATCCTGTGGTCCTTATATTTGCAGTAGCTAATCAGAACAACCCTGGCTTTCAAAAAAACATAAAACGGGTTTATGTGCAGGACAAAAATTTCGGGATATGACATGGCAAATTCGCCAGTAGGAAGGGAACACTTATTTCAAATACCCAAAAAGTGCTTACGTCAGTTCTAAAGGGCTTCAGATTTTACGAAAAATTTACCGGGCCTTAATATTTGCAACAGTTACTTAGAACGTACCTAGCTTTTAAGAAATCATATAACCTGGATAAGTCTGGAGCAAAAAGTTCGGTATATGGGATATGAAACTCGTCAATATGTTAAAATTACTCAAATCCCGGGGAGGCTCTTCAGAATGCTTAAAATCGGAAGACATCTGGCACAAAAATTTGGAGATCCGAAATGGGGACAAATTGAGGTTCCAGATTTCCCAAAAAAACTCTTTGGGCTCTAATATTACATACTCGTATGACATAGTCAAATTAAACTTGAATAAAGATATGTTGAACAAAATTATTGCGCTAAGAGCCAGAGCTTTCAATAAGGTGCTTTGGGCAAAATAACAAAATGTGTAGGGCATTAATAAAAAGAAAAAAAAACTGTCGCAGTTATCAATGGACCAAAAGAAAAACACATTCACACATTACCCCGTGCCTGTTTGCGACGATGGCAAGGAGCAATGAAGCGTGTGTTTGTGTGTGGCGCAGAGGAGTTGACAATATGAGAAATTGTCTTAAGGAGCTTTTCCCTCTGCTTGTTGTTTTTTTTTTAAGTGCGGCGGCTCCTGCAGGCGATGATTAAGGGTGGCAACAGCCGGATGAAGTGATATTGGATAAAAAGATAAAACAAAAAAAAATAGAAATACAAACCGACACACCGACGACAGCAAATATACTGAGAAATAGGACAAAAAAACAATACTTGATGGGACTGGAGGATTAGGGGGTAAGACCATGAAGAAGATGTAAAAAGGCGACAAAAGCCTAAATCTACCAGCCCCTTTCTCTACCTCGGGCGTCCCCTGATTTCGAGGAATCCATCGATCGAGAAATGAGCAGGACGTGTCTGGATGCGTTACACCACCACAAATATGCGACGAATTTTAAGCTCAAATCCCCCGACATTCTTTTCTGGTTCATATTAAAATTACGTCCATAATTTCTGAATGCTCTCTGGTCTCCCCCCTCCTCTCCTCAAACGAGGAATCATAAAACAAATTCTCAAGAGTAAGACAAATTAATTCAAAGAGGTAGCGCCATTACCAGTGCGCCTCATTAAATTGAGGTGACACGTTCCTATCGGTGCGGCCATTAAAAAACGAGCGCGCTATGAGGAATGACCAGAGCGCTACGATAACTCGATAGAAATAAAAAAAACGGTAAGAAGTAAAAAAAATGGGTAAATACGACAACGTCTATGACAAAAGAAGAGGTAATCAACCTGACCAGGATTTACCTACTTTACCTCCCGATGAATTGCTAATTTATGTCGCCTCATACCACGAATTAGTTTAGCCTGACACAAAAACGAGCCGCACTGCTCCCCCCCCTTTAATCCAACCGATACACCAACCCACCCACACCGAAACCCCCTGCCGTAGCGGTGGGACACACGTTGCTGCCACAGGCATAGCGAGGATAGCTATCGGAGCAAGTTAAGACCGTCAATCGTCTTTCGCCTAAAGTGGTCAATTTGTAATCAACGAGGTTGACAGGTGCTTAAGGTGTTAATTTTAATTCGTTGCGCATTAACGGCGAGGGCACCTAGCGCCCGTTGTCCCCCTGCTCACGACAGTTGGTCTCTTCCTGGACTTACTTGGAATAACTTTAAAAGAATTTTCGTGCAACATATTTTCAATCAGGTCTTATATGGTATATGTCTCCCCCTTACCACTTGGGAAATTGTGCCTCTGGCCAGCTGACTGTCGACCAGATAGTTAGCCAATTTGCGGGAATAGGGCTGAGTCATTGAGCAAGTGATACGACACCACGAAGCTAAGAACCTTTCTATTTATTTATTTTTTCTTAAAGAATTTCTTTAGTTGGTGCTGCACATAGAAATCACTTGCTTATTGCCGGCCGGGATGCACTGTCTGGGAAAGTGTCAACCTACTTTCGGGTACTGATGAGAAATGTTTGCATAATTTAAATAAAACCAAAAAAAATACAAAAACACAAAAAGGAGATAATGTTTCAGGGCAGACTGCATATGACTAGACAATTTGCAAATAATTAGAAAGGGGGAAAACACATGGGACGTTAAGCGTTAAGTATGATCAGAGATAAGTAATGCAGATGCCCAGTCGAATAGGCAAATAAGATGCAAAGTTGCCGAATTGCCCTTTGCTTAGGAACATGTATATATGTAGGTACAATTTACTGTGAAGGTATATGAATGCGAGCAGCAGGTTTTTCTGACATTCAAAGTAAATATCCGGTCGGATTTCTATTTATTATTTTATTTTTATTATTCTTATTTTTTTCTACCTCCGCACTTATGTAAATATGTGCTCCTACCATATCTGGAAAATACCCCGCGGCGTATATCAACCCCTTCACCCAACAAATAGCGCGTGGAACAATTCAGCCAGACAAAGTGGTAGGTTCGTTGATTTTTTTTTTCTTTTTTCTTTCACCTACCAATCACCCACGCTAAAAGTACATATATTTATATATATATATATAACGACGCAAGGCACAACGGTGTATTTCTTTTTATGCTAAACAAAAAAAATAAAATAAAATAACACGAAGACGACGAAAGGCCTGAATAAGGTCGAGCTCTGTGAGAGCTAAGGAACGCGCTTTTTTTCCTTTGGATGGATAAATATTGCTTTTCATTATTTTTCTCATCTTTACGCAAGTGGAAAGAAAAACGAAGGAAATTTCCACAGAGTTCCGATGTAAAAAATATATATATAAAAAAAATGGGAATAATTGAAGGAAGCGTGCTGAAAGCGTGAGCGAGGTACAGTGGGCTTGGTGTGTATAACAAAATAAAAAAAAATAAAAACCCGAAAGGGTTCCTCTTTCTTGAATTATATTGACAGTCGTGGGGGGATGCTCATGAGGCTGGAATTTGTAAACGAACGGGATGCGTGTATCGTTGTTTTTTTTTTTGTCACAGAAAAATTGTCACAGATCTTAAGCAAGATGAAACCGATATATGTATGTTTGCTAGGGTGAAGGCGGGAGGGCGGAAGTGGGGTGGAAAACTTATATCTATCTTTATCTGTTATCTAGTTATAGTTCTTTGTAGGTCTGGGAGAAATGATGCTTCACAAGTACATCTCACAAATTTTTCCATCCATATGAATTTTACGTGTTATATCCCATCGTTAGAAATTTAGGCCTGGAAAAGTTTTTTTCTCAAAATCTGCAACCTTATATCCTGCAATGTTTGCTCTAAGCGTATCCCGATTTTATACTTTCTTAAAAGCGATATACGTATGGCCGGAAGAGTGATCTCAATCTTTTTGGAGTTATAGGGTGATTCAAAAATTCGCGAATGCTCTAAAATTTCCTGAACTTCACGTTCTCCCACATTTGTTTCGAAATTCATGTAATTATATTAATGCACCCCGTTTTTATTTTTATTGTATTATCCATCTTGTTGCCTTTTCATGGAGGTACAACACATCTAGGTAGAGAAAGGATATATAAATTTATACGTAGAGAAGATTTTACGGAATATTAAAAAATCTGAATTTAAAATTTCTGTTATTCAAATTAAACGTTTGTAACGTTTTAATCCTGTAATCTGTAGACTTTTCATTAAAACACCCTCGAACAAGGAAATCCGTAATAACGGTAATAAGGGGACTTACTACATTTCAGAATTGTCTAAAAATATAATAATTGATACCGCAGAAATTTTCTAAGCTCAAATTACCTTTTAAATAGGTACAACAAGGCAACCTACAAACTCCATTGAGAAGATTTTCAATTATCTCACTCACCCCCTCAATCTTTTGCCCTGGCACCACTTTGATATGCCATCGACTCCAGAGAGGGTTACGTCGGTAAAAATACAATCTTTCCCCAATATTCCTTATATAACATGACAAATGCTGAGAATTTTAAATTTCTTGAATTTTTCGCGTGCGAACGTGATAAAAGAAAAAAAAATAAAAGTGTGTGGGGGTTGGTTGGTCCGCAGAATGGTGCGCCATGTCTGACATAGGGTACCCCCCCAAGAACCCTGATAAGTATTTTTTTTTTGTGTGCCACCATCTCAGTCGTCCCCGTGTATCCTATCGTCACATGTTCGGATGGAATTTATCGTATTTTCCCGATTTTCTTACATTTTCTCTTCTAGCACTAGGGGTGACGCGCAATATAAGAAAAAAAGGGGTGATTGCTGCTTAAGCTCTGTCGATATTTTTTATTTGTATCTTGCATTCACGCCCCGAGACAGTTAAGAGATGTAAGGGTGGGATAGGTGACTTCTATGTGCGCTCTTGTCGTCACAGGAGAACTCTGCTCACTCGAAATATGGGGAGGGGAGTGGGGGGTTATAAAGGGTGAAATTAAAATAATTTTACTACCGATACGATCGAATTTTTAATAATATTTCTGTTCGATCAATAGTTACGAATAATGCGGGTATTGGAGGGGGCGAAATGTTTACTGTGTTACACCCGGCCGTAGATAAGGACAACTCCTGCGAGTGTGACAACATTCACCAAAAGAGGGGAAACATTTCTTAAAAAAAAAAAATCTTTTGACTGCAGGAATACGGGAATAAGTGTGATTAGAGGTGTAAGTCGTTTCGGGGGTTAAGAGGGTGGACGGGTGATTGCCTTCAAGCCGGCTAAGATCAACTGATTGCTTCCTCTTATGGGACTGGGTGGGTGTGGGTGTCATGATGAAAACCAGGATACTGCTCCTGATGGTGCCGACGGTGATGGTCGTGGTGATGGTACCCACCGTTGCCATTGCTACTCCTGTTTCCTTACGACCGTATAACGGTACAGCGGGCGGTGTGAGACTGATGGCGATAACGACGTCTCTCAAGAGGACTCCCCAGGATGGGAACGGCAGGACGACCAAAAAGGGAAAAATTTAAATATATGTGAAAGTAGACTCGTCCGACCTCGGGCTTCTCGCCGTATAGATAAATTGGATTTCTTTCGTTTTCATACTTTCAAGGAATAAAGACTTTTTTTCTGCGCCTTTTTTTTCATTTTTTTTTTTTGGAATTTTTTTTTCTTTATACCCTTCACCCCGACTCTCTCTCTTCTCTGTGCGGTGTTTTCTTTCGGGCCTTGGCTTCCTTTGTGCGCGACTAACTCGTACTACTGGTACGGGGGATACGTTCGTTGGTGTGATGGAAGTAAAGCCAAAAAAGGAGTAAAGTGTGGTTCAGGGAAGATAGCTGATATGTGAAACGATTAGGGGGGTTGGAGTATGCTGCTAAGATTGTGATGGAGGAAAATTTACATTCGTTTCCAATTTATTGTTCTTACATAAGAAAGACGCAAAAAAAAATGAAAAGAAGAAAAAAAAATCGCTCCCTTCGTCATTTGTTTTCTTCGTCTTACTTGATGGGCTCACGTTCTGTACATGCAGACGTACGCTCATATATAACCTCCCTCTTGTCTTTGCAGCGCACATACTCCCCATTTCGATTGAATTTCAGCTAAATTTTCGCCCAACTGATGAGTTTTGTGTCCCATAGGGCAATATTTCTACTCGGCAACGTATTCCGATTTTATGTTTACCCCATAGCCAGATATGTCGTTAATAATTTCTTAAATTTCTGGATATTTCCCAGCCTTGTTTTAATTAGTTTTTTGAATTATTGTCTCTAAGCAAATTTCTTTCGATCTTAATGATTTTTTGTAAGGACAGGATCTTTTCTAACTCGTTAGAGTTTTCTAACTACTGTATATCAGCTATAGAAGCTAGTAAGCAAGTCCGTGTTGGGCTACCCTTCTTGTTTTGTCAACTGGAATCCAATCATATTTGTCTGAGTGAGGGGCTCTTTCTGATCCCATTAAAAATACCTCCGGTGTACCGCAAGGCAGCCATTTGGGTCTATTGCTTTTCATCATTTACAAAATGATGTATCTATGATTGCTTCCCACTCGAAGATTCTGTGCTACGCTGACGATACTAACATTTTCGAACCGTGTCTAGCATTACTAACTGTCAGCTTCTGAACTCTGGCCTGAAAGACTTTCAAAATAGGCGTAGAGTAAACTGCCTCAACTGAATTTGAATTTTAGTATTGACGGATCTCCCCTAGAACTAGACTTGACAAAACCAAAGATCTCGGCGTCCTGCTTAACTCAAGGTTGTCATTTGAGGATCACATTGAGTGCATCGTCAACAGGTCTAACGCTGCCCTGGGGGTTCATTAAGCGATGGTCTCGAAGAGCTCACTGACCCTTACATAACGAAACTTCTTTATTGCACTTCCGTTAGATCCACTCTGGATCAATAAAATTTATTTTTTGTCTTTCAAACTCACAAGCATTCCGGTGGACGCACATCAGCCAAAAAACCAATTTTTTTTGGAAGGATATGTGAGAGGCTATTTTAAAAAATTTAATAATTTCTGGGAAAGGTCATTCAGGTGTTTGGGTATACGAGAGGGGAAAGCGATGCACCACAAGATTTATTAGAAATCTAATAATTGCCAAATTAACTTGTTAAGCCAGAGGTCTTAGTTTTTTTTTTAAAGTGATTTCCGAATTATTATTTTTTTCTTCGGTATCTGCAAAATAATTGCAAAAGATTGAGATGAATCTAACTGGAGGAAATATCGGGCGTTTAAAGTAGCAAAAAAAAAAAAACACGGAAAAAAAACAGATAAAATGTTGAGATCCCAAACAGAGCTCACCGATTACCCTGAGGTGCTTGACAAAGCAACAGTACCGTCTAATCTTTGTCTACCTCCATCGATCTTAGGCAAAGGTAGGACGGTAGATGGGTATAGGTCCTGGAGATGGGGGGGGGCACATGGAGCGAAAAACAGAGCGAGCCAGAAGTAAAGGCCTGAAATTATTTCGCATGTAATAGTCGGGAGCTAATGCCGGGAATCGTAGAGAGCTCTGGTGCATAGAGAAATTGGGAAAAATAAAAATAAAATAGAAATAAAAGATGCTGCAAAGGTACTACCAAAGTGTGGTCAGATGTGCTCCCTACTTACTCATCGCAAACACCGGTCCACTCTTCGAATATTACTTTGGTTTTTCCGCCTTTTTTTTTGTTTTGTTTTTTTTGCACTGATGCTGTATTCTTGTCTTTGTTGTTTATTTTTTCAAAATTTTTTTTTTGTTAATCGTCAGTGTATACCACCAAGAGCCAGAGGAGGCTACACATTCCGGAGAGGGATCCTCGAGTCGTTGAAATTTCCTCGGGAATTTTAAGACATAGTCAGTCCAGTCGATGCTGAACAGCAATTACTATTCTCTCACTCCTCTTACCTGTGTTTATGTCTTGTACGAATTTTTCCTCCTTCATGAAGTTTTAAATTCATCCAAATCACTAGCCACAGTGCAGCGAACACTGAGAATGCTCACCCTGGAGGTAAACCGTGCAATATGGGATCATTGCCGGGCAATTACCCAATTTTAAAAGTGCCGGAGAACTGCTTTATATCATCCTCCGAGAAGGAGAGATAATCGATCGATCTTCAGAGGGATTCGAGACACTGACGGGGGGGTATGCTGTGGTGGAAGCAAAATAGAAAAATCAAATAAAAAAATAAACACAAAGTGAAAATAGGCTCAGCTGAATGATCTGACAAAATGCAGGCAAGCAGTAGTACAGATATTCGCAAGCTGTGATTTTTTTTTGCAAAGCTAAAATTAATTTTAGAAAATCTGTTTTTATGATTTTTAACAGTACCAATCAGCTCATTGGACTCAAACAGTGTGATGTATGCAAATATCGATAATTATGTAATAGTTTGGTTCACACAAGTGTTATTAGATCCAAAATGTTGCCTAAAGTCATTAGGATCATGGATTATTTTCGGTCTTTATTTGCAGCAAAATATCCTTGTAGAGAAAATGCGAAAACCTTCTCCTAGAAGGGCATTGGAAGGGCTTTGGTCTTTAGAATCATTTTATCAGAATCGGGAAGAGGCGGAACTAACAACGTTAGTTATTAATTTCTAGGTATTACACCTCCTATGTACCTCCTATGTAAGGTCCTCCATCTAATTGCAATAGTACCTGCCATGGAAGCGCTTCCGTCTAATAACGTACACACGTTCCATAAAAGGCCTTCCCTCTGCGAACATGTCTGTAGAAAAAAGAAATAGACGATAGTACGGAAAGGAAGGCCTCGCTCTCTCCTCATAAGCACTGTAATGTAAAACGCCATAAATGCTAAAAAATAATTGAAACGATATTGTCCGTGTAATCTCCGTGTACACGGAAGTACACAGAGTACAAGAAATCAGTGTCCGTATACGTGCTAAATACATTGTACAAAGAGGCAAATTTCAGACCATAGATATTTTGTAAAAGGAAAATATTCAGTCAGTAAACATTTTGTAAAATGCAAATTTTTCTTTTGCGAATTTTTTTGTGCCGATGTGCGAATGTAATTATTTTTTAAATCTAGAAGATGAAATACACGAAAAACGTTTATCCTACTATTATTAACATTGTGGCGAAAGCTCAAGATTTACGACTACAGAAACTCAAAATGCAACCTTTTCAAAGACCCCCCCCCACTTATCCCCATCGACAGTTCTATTGTGGACGTTTCGCATGCAGAAAGTACAATTTCACTGGACTATAACGGCAACTGGCTGTTCAGTTCTCAAAAATCTGAAATACTGCACATTCCGAGAGCGTATAGCTGAGTCAATCGGCGAAGGCGACAACATTACCTTCTTAGACAGTGCGACTCCAGAGCCAGAGTTAAGGCCAGGTAAATACCAGAAGCCCTTGAGGAAGAGATTGAAGGCAAGCAAGCACCCTGGTGCGGCTTAGAAGAACACGCAAAGTCATAAATCCCACGGGTGTGCAAAACCGTTTCTTTTATTTTATTTTTATTTTTTTTTTGTGTGCTAAGCATACTCTTTATAAGGATTTTCTGTACGAACCTGGCCAGGTACAGGTAAGCAGGTACACACATATCGTCTGTGCCGACAAGAAGCACACCTGTTGCCTGAAAAATCACAAAAAGATTTTTTTCCCTTTTGTTCTAACACAGAAAACGTACAAAGATCTGCTTATTCAAAAGTTTTAAGTAAAACAAAGTTAGGGTGGGCAAAAAAAAAACTAATAAAAGAATTTCTTACCTGCACTTTCCCAGAGCAACTAGGGTGTCAATCACAGTTCCTCGTCTCTTACGGCACGTTGAAAGACGCTACTTTACAGCCACCTCTTCTGAAGCATGCACTTCGGTACGCACCTAGAGATAAACGAAAAGTAAAAAAAAATTAAAACAATTCGTCTTCTTAGGGAGAAGTAATTAGCTGATTTTATTTATTTAGCCTATCAATTACATATTAACTTTTTACAGACTAAAAAGAACAACTACTACAAGTGGTAACCCTAATTCCTTACATGTTCTAAGTATGTTAGCTTACATTTGAATTCCGATCTATGTATTGTGAAATCTAGATTAAAAAAATTAAACTTATTTATACATCTAGTCATTACTTCACAAAGTCCGTAATTTGTTCGATGTGAGGGAGCAATTAACAAATTTCTCGGGCTAAGAGGTTTTTTTAAAGCATAAAAATTAATTAAATTCAAAAGCTCAGGACACTGAATATCGTAGCACAATAAATCTTTAATAAACAAAGCGCAGGTGTTGGGTTGCTAAGCCAAATAACAGGCGTTTTGAATCATAACTAGGGATATCTGATTTCCACCAGTTTAGTTTATAGCATAAAAATCTGGCAAAGGACTTCTTTACCGCTTCAATTCTGTAACTATGTACAGCGTAATTAGGACTCAATATAATAGCACCATACTCAAGAAGTGATCTTACGAAAGACAAATGTAATAACCAATTTCACGCTGCCCCCAATTTCAAAAAAGGTATAATGGGTTTAAATGCAATCGTTTGTCCATCGTTAGTCCACGATAATCCACCCCCATAGTTTTTGAAGGAATGACTGATGGCAGAGGACATTTCTAAAGGATTGTCTACCACCAAAAATCGATAATCCAACCCTCGAAAATGTGATCCCACCCCTTGGAGGTTTTCAAAAAACTTAAAGAGTTGGGACTGACTTCACACAAACTTAAAATCGATTCCCCAAGTCAAAACCGGAGAGTAGACTATTGGACAGGATTGTCCATCATTGGAAATCGATAATCAAACCCTCCAAAGTGTGATTTGACCCCTTAGGACTGTTTAAAAAATTTCATAAGTGGGGTTGAATTATCGATTTTCGATAGTAGACAATCCTACAATACCTAATCGTCCCCTCTCCGATTTTAACCAGGGAAATCGATTTTAAATGGGTGTTAAGTTGGCCTCCACTAAAATACGGTCCATAAAAATCTCTTTACTGTCAGTCGATTTTTAACAAAGTCACACTATTGGCGGTCTAAGGTCTTAAGATCTTGATTTAAACAATCTTCTTACCAGGGAAAAATTTTACACTGCTGTAACACCTACTTCGTCGATAATTAAGTTTTCATAAAAATTAAGACACCTTATGCTCAAAAAGCGCCGCAAATCAACCCAGAGAAAGCGATAAAAATGAAATCCATAAATTTCTCATGGGCCCCAATCATACCAACCGATATAGCTGGACAGAATAATATTTTCGTTATATTTTTTTTCCTCTCACAACCGCAACATTATGATGAATCGATTTAACTCGATTGCAGCTCCATAAATACTTCCCAATAATCCGCTTCAAAAAAAAAGACGAAAGAAATCTAATTACTCCGTCCACATTAGAAAACACCGAAAGACCCACAAGATCGGGAAGACCTTCTTCCAATCCATTCTCAAATAGGAAAAAAAGGAGAAAAAAAAACTGATTTTTCGCGTACCGGCATCAAAGAGAAAAGTTACCACCCGCCGGCATTGCCCATTGCTACTGTGCAGGGATCTACTATAATCGCGGGGTGCTAGATGGATCAAATTAACAGTTAACTATTGCGCGGACCTCGGACCTTTCTCCTCCTTCATTTAGTGCTGGATGGGAAGAAAGTAACAAAATTAAAAAAAAACACACACACAAAGCGACTTAAGAAAATCCATTAAGTGGCGCGGATTGACGTGAGCTTCGTGGATTCTAATGCGGTACCCCTCCCGTGCGGTAGGCACAGGTAGGCAGGCAGATCCGCCAAACCTATCCGTCCATTTATCCCATCCCTAGATCGGCTCATGTGGCCTGGTCATCATTAAATCATTTTTACTTGACCATTTATGCAGTTCACCGCACCATAAGCCGTGAGCCTCTGCTGGTTCGGGGGGTATCAAAAGGCGGGTCATCACGGTCATACCTGATACCGTCCTTTATGCCCCGGTGAGATCTTTTCTTCACGCCTGTTCGTGCTTTCATTAGAATTTTTCTTTTCTGGAGGTGTTTCGAAAGGTAAACAAAAATTAAATCAAAACTTTTCTCATTTCTTGACCCCCTTCATGTGGGCCGCCGCGCACTGCTTTACTCCCCCCCTCGCCCCACCAACACCACAAATTCGGCCCCAAAACACCTCACAGGCTATGTGCGGCACAATCATTTTGTGGAATTTTCATGGCGGATTTATTATGATCGAATCAGTCAAAGTTCGGATGGACCACCGGGGGCCCTCTCGATATATTCCCAGGTGGACCCCAAGTGAAATCAGCTCAATCGATCTTTCATACATTCATCGGCCAAGGGGGGGCTAGGTGAGACGACGCAGGGGGAATGGTGCGCTAATGTTAAAGTGTTCGGTTTCTGACTTATTCTATTTATGCCCCAGAAATTTTCGAGTTTGGAAAAAACGAAAGAAAAAAAATGAAAAACTGAATTAAAACGATTTCACTTGTCTGTCCGTCTGTCAATGCTCCCCATGTCTCTACCTCCCCGGCCCGCGCATCGCTCCTACCACCCAGTGATCTTCTCATCTCATCTCATCATCGGGGCATCATCGACTTAGCCCTTGTCGATGTATTCCCATTCCGCCGGAGTGTGTCGAAACGCTAATTGACCGTGAGTTGTTAATTATGAATTCATTTATGTACTTAGGGATGCAATCGTGCTAGATCGGTTGGATCGTCTAAATCGGGGCGGGACGGCCAGAGAGAAGGGGGTACCGTCGCTTTTACCTGACTGCTTCTATCGCGGCCCCGGCCCCGTCGCCCGCTCTCAGCCTCAGATTGCCTTTATTTTCCGCTGAGATGTTGCGTACCTAGGTGTAAATCAAGCCGCCGCGCTTATGCTTGCGCTGATTGATCTCTTTCCGCCCCACGAAACTCCTCATTTAACTTAAATGAAAATTAATGGGGAAAAGAACGATTGGTGCAAAAGGGAGCAAAACAAAAAAAATTAAAGAAATCAACAAAATTAAAATATAATCGAAATGTTCACACTCTGTAATTATTCCGGGCTGGCCACCTCCAATGCCGGGTTCTTTTGGGATTAGAGCGGCACAAGAAAGCGGCATGAAAACATCTTTTATGCAGTGTCTATTCGCACGCTCCGTGTAATATCCGCGTATACGGAAGTACACGGATTTCGTGCCCGTGCACATGGTAAATACAGGGTTTCTCGATAAGGGCGCTCGGCTTTTAAATGTAAATAACACAAGCCATGTGTGAGATATCCACTCCATTTTTATTTTATTTAAAGGAATATTTTATGGCATTAAGTATGGAATATAATGTCGTTCCAATGTCCACCGCGAGTTTGTTTGGTGGCACGTATTCGGGAGGTCCAATTTTGTCGCATTAATCTGGCAGAATTTGATGGATGGCGTTCGTTATGCAACTTTGAGGGTGTCAATTGCTTGTGGTCTATGCGCATAGAAATGTGATTAAAGATAGAGCCAAACGAAGAATTCTAAAGGTGTTAAATCACATCGCTGGTCAGTTCACGTCACCGCCGCGCCGCGAGATTACCATGGCCTCAAATCGCTCGTGCAGAATGTCCATAGTGGCATGCGCTGTGTAGCACGTAGCGCCGTCCTGTTGAAATCACTTGTCATCGGTATCTATACCATCCATATCATAGATCTGCAGCGCTCGCCGTTGACACTTATGATAATGCCAGTGTCGTTTTGAAAGAAGTACGAACCGATGATCTCGTGTGGATTGGTATCGCCCCAAATCCGGCAATTTTGCTAGTTCACATATCCATTCATCCAAAAATTTGTTTCGTCGCTAAAGATGATTTTTGTGGGGAAATTTGGGTTGTAAGGTTTCTTGACTGCTGTGTAACTAATTAGCGTTTACTTCCGTTGAACTCGTTTTGCTTCCGTGTACTTCGGTGTACACGGATACGGAGCTTGCGAATAGACATTTCCACTCTTTTAATTAATTACGAAAGTCCTGTTAGCCTGCATCCCTCATCCATGGATCCTGGCAATTACCTCCAACATTTTATCGTTAACCTGTTACTTAAATTGGGGGCCGCATCTATGGA
Source organism: Neoitamus cyanurus (assembly GCA_947538895.1). NCBI lineage: Eukaryota > Metazoa > Arthropoda > Insecta > Diptera > Asilidae > Neoitamus > Neoitamus cyanurus. The sequence continues at coordinate 10,698,274 of OX384549.1, forward strand.
TTAAAAAGAAACTATGGAAATACAGAACTCGAGAAGCATATACAGAAATGCCGTCATATTTTTATGAATTGATGGAAAAAAACAAACGAGGGGTTGCTTGATGTAAAATTGGTTTCTGTTGCCTTTTTAAGAGGGTTTCTGCTTCTTTTTTTCCCTGTGTTATGGCATTGCCACTTTTTTCGTTTGTTTTCCACTTGATATGTGTGCGCGGGCCTGCTAGGTATGGTGTCCCTAAGAAATTTGTGTTGTTTTCTTCTCATACGTTCATTTCCCCCTGATTTTTCCCTTAGTTTGTTTCAATTTTTCCTTAAACATAAAAATTGCAAATACAAAAAAAAAGAAATTACTGCCAGCATTCGGGGTCGTGAAGGGAAAGGTGTACTGTTCCCTAGCATTACTTCCCTCTTAGTATGCGCTGCGGGGGTGGTGGTCGGCAGTTGACATTTTTTTTTTACTGATATGACATGCCTTCGGTGGATCAAGCAACAAAAAAAAGAAGAAGAAAAAGAAAAAAAAAAGAAGCGTGATTACACTCTACGGCTCATCGGTGAAGCGGGGAAGGGGAACGTTTGAACAACAAAAAGATTATCAATAACTCTTGACACGGCGGTTTTTCATGCGCAAACTCTAATTTTTCTTCAAGAGTGCGAAAGACGCGGCGAAAAAATCCACTCACCCATCCACCCACCAAAATCTCATCCCCATAATCTGCCGCGAGCCCGTCCGTCCCCAATCCCGGTGGCCGTGTGCTCACAAGGAGCTGTAGATATATTTCATGGATGCCGGAATCAAATCGAATCTCCTTTTTTTCGTTAGTTGACTTCGTCGTCGTCGTCGTCGTCGTCGACGTCGTCATCGTCCTCTTTCTCATCGTCGCAGTGCTCACCCATCCTCTTAGTCCTCTCCTTTTTTTTTCATTTTTTTTTTCGTTACCCTCTATATATTTTTTATCCTCTTCGAGGATGAAATTAAGGTGCTCGGGGTATAACAGGGAAGGATATATTTTCTCTTCGAAGAAAAATCTTCCGCGCGCGTCAAGAAAAATTTTCATTTCTTGAAAATTAAATACCCGCCCCTTGCTCCTTGTCGGCCCCCTCCATCATAGTCGTCGCAAGGGCGCTACCACCCGCACCCTTAAAATTTTCATTTCATAGAAAGAGGAGGACCGACCGATAGTGACAAACGGGGCGATAAAAAATGAGAAGAAAATAACCGGGAAGAGCGCGCAAAAATGAAAAAAAAAATAAAAATTTGGTAAAAAAATGGAAAAAAATAAGTAAAAAAAAAAGGAAAAATGAAAAATGTTCCTGTATATTAGTTAGTTTTACCCTGACGCTATCGGGGTGGTGCGGTGTGACGCTAGCAGCCAGGGATTGGGATGGGGAGCACCGGGACCAGCAGGACACAAAAAGGGAATGTAAAAGGAGCAAAAAAAAAAGTGCCTAGAAAGTATAAAAGGAATCAGAGATCGGGGAGAGTTTTGATGGAATTTTAAATTTCCTTTTGGCCGTGCGCTCATGTGTGCGCGCGGTTTGGATATGAAGGGCCCCACAGTAGAGAGCGGAGGTGTTCAAGGGATGGTTATAAGAATCGTAAAGTTGATATTAAATTGCTTTATAGCTTCATAAGCACGTACTGCGTGTTAGGAATCTTTTAAGGATTTTTGCCCAGTGTATGCATGCACACACACATAGGAAGGGAGGGGGAAATAAAAAATAACGCCGGGAAACAGGAGCCTTATATAAAATTAATATGGACGCAAATTTCCAATTATTATTTAATTTTTTTATTAATTTTTTATCCGGCTGGCACGTAACGCTCATAAATATATTTGTTTTTCGCATGCTGGGTTTTCAATTGTTTCCCTTAAAAAGTTATGTCTCAGTGGAAGTGGAAGGAATTTAACAAAAGAGTAAGTTTGAACTAATTTTCGGAATTCCAACCTGAGTCGCACTAAATACTGTAAACATTGAGGAAAAAAATGAAATGGTGAAAAAATAATTTCCTAAATGAAAAATCCATTTGAGGAGTCGCAACCAGAAATGCTCAAACAAAAGCAAGCAAAAGGTAAGGCCACAGAAACCTGGTAGTGAAATCTCATAAATTTTCACACCAACTCACTAAAATGAAGAACAAATGAATTAACCGGAGAAATTCAGTGGAAAAATGAAGAAAAAGAAACTGGCCACACCGCGCGCCCATACACCGTACCGGGGAAAAATCGACAAAAGTCAAGAAGTCGACATTAAACGAGCTACGCATTTCGAGTACTCTGCCTAATTATTTAATGAGGCTCTAATGAGTTGTGTTAAATGCACAAAATCATTCATATGTGTGTCGCATACCTGCCTGTTGTCATCCATCGCCGCAAGTCGAAGAGGCCCGTCTTGTTTGCTTTAGGCGTTTCGTTTCGCCTTACCTCGACCAGATTAGGGGAGGTGAGGGGTGATGCCTAGTTGTTATGCTTATTTTTTCTTTTCTTTCTTTTTTTTTGTTCGTTAATTTTTCTATTTTTTCAACGGGGGGATAGGATGCCTTACGGGGTTCCCATCGTGCTACCGTGTGCCTTTTGCTCGCCCATTATCGCGGAGACGGCAACTAACTTACGGCCTTTCCAATTTCCAGATCGTTACACCACTCAATGGGCAAAACTACTGTGTTTGTAGTTTTTACCTGATTTTGTCGTCTTCTTATTATCTTTTCGGTATTCTCATCTTTTTTTTTTTTTTTATTTTACCTAACCTGGTTGAGGCATCTCGTTAATTTTCTTATCGTCAACGACAGTACCTCTTGCACGGGGGGATGGGGGAGTTAAAACTAGAAAAGCAAGCAACCACATGAACCCATTAATTATTCTCTGCTTCTGCTTTTTCCGTATGCTTGGAGGTGTAAATTATTTAACCAAAGAAATTATTTCATCTGTTTAACGTTTCTTTGATTTTTTTCCATTTGTTTTCGAAAAAACGAGAAAAAATCAAAAAAACTGCTCAACAATGACAGAAGGCAATTTCAGCATTCCACAGGAATAGAAAGTTTACGTTTTTTATCCCATAATTCCAAATTTTTGTTCCAGGCATACCACAAGTTTATATTATCTTTAACGCTAAAAAATGATTTTAGTAGCTACGGCAAAAACAAGGATCCAAGGCTTTTTTTTAAATTAAAAAATTTAAAATTTTTAAACTCAATTAGTCCCATTTTTAATACGCTTTGATTCGGTCGCCCTGTATGTAACTATGTATTGGAATTTAAGGAACCTAATTTCAACCACTTGCAATTGTGTGTTATTCTGACAATGCAAAAAAATATCCAATATCCTTCTAAATCCAATATGGCGGATGCCGCAAGATGGCGGATTACCTTTTTCTTCACAACCACATCGATGTGGGCATCAAATGAAAGCTTTTGACGAATAGTATACGAGAAGCTACGTGACGACATTCTAAACACAATGTGACGGGCACTCCAATGTGGTGGACTGGTGTTTTGAGCAGATTCTGCAAATATCATGGACCGTGGATTTTTATTTTGGTAGATCTGCGACCTTTAGCCGCTTCAATAGTCTCCCCCACTTTGAGTATATTTAACCGATTCTGTCCCTACTGTCAAGCTTGGCACACTGAATTTCAAAAGTTTTCTTCCAGGCGTGTCGCACCCTTTTGCAACTCAATTACTTATCGCTTTGAGCAATTTTGAACCCTGTGGGCTAATTTGGCTTCTCATTTTTCAACATTTCTATTCCAGATGCATCCCGATTTTAAGCATTGCATACTTCTAAAAAAAAGTGCTCGTTTCATCTCTTATTATTATTTTTTTTCAATTTCCCTTAATTGCTGTGACGGAACAAATTTTAATTGGAAAAGCACGTGACTGAGTGCGGGTGGGGTAGAATTATTTTTATTTTATGGTGTCACTCCCGTGACCGATGTAATTTCGCGTTAAGTTCATTACAGCAGGGTGGAGATAATAACGATAATTTAGCTTTATTGGAATTTGGTGTAATACCCCGAGATTCTTCTCTTAAAAACAACCAGGGGGAAGGGACAAAAAAGAAATAAATTCTTTTTCTTTCTCCAAATAGTTTCATGGATTAAAAAGGGGGCCTATAGCCCGCAGGAGGTGATTGAGGTGTGGGTTCTTGCATAAGAACGCTATTTTCTGTAAAAATTTCAATTTTTTACGTGATCTCAATGAGCGTCATTGCCCCGGGCAGTTGGAATTTAATTTTTAATTAACTTTTTTGTTAGACGGAACCTTTAAATGTTTTTTTTTGTGTCTTACACACATACGGTGGATGGGTATAGTGTTTTTCGTTTTTGCTTCTTTTTTTTGGCGTTGCCCTCTAGTAAATAGAGCTGCGTGGTGATAGAAAGACAAAAACAATTGTGGTGCATATCGTTCGGATCGTCATTCTTACACCTAAAGGAGCACCTGCTTTTTCTCAATTGCGAACAAAGCTTTAAACAAATTTTTTTTCACGCACAAATCTGAGGTACTTTGTATTCTTCCCCTCAGCTGTGGTGTTGCGCAGGTAAGAGACTGTGCCTTGGAGATTGAGAGGTAAATAATCGCCGGAACATCTCGTGAGTTAATTAATATTTCTAAGCTGTTCGAGGAAAGGCATATGCACATACATATGTGAAAATTTCATCTAGAATTGTTAGTTATAATTACAAAGGGTGGTCCATCTAGTGTTTGGAATTTGAACTACCGGTAATATGAAGATTAGTTCATTATATGTCATTCTCGACTTAACAGAAATTTAGTTTAAGCTTTGACATTTACGAAATGGGACGGTATTCGCTTGAAGAAAGTTGGGAAATATTAAAAACTTATTTCCAAAGTGGTAAGTCTTCTACTCAAACTGTGAGAAAAAAAAATTGACAAAAAATAAACTTCCAAAAATCCAGTTTGTGGATCAATTCGTGAAGCGAGCTCGTGAAACTGGAATGTTGGTGGATAAACCAACCCGTGTACGTACTGATGACTTTTGGACGCTGCGGCGCCAGCTGGCTGTGGCGCTTTGTGCAGCTCGCACCGATGCACATATGGGCGGCAACACGTCACTGCTAGTTGGTCTAGGTTTGCCACTCAGGAAAAAAATAATGTATGCGATGAGAAAACTTTGTTTCTTTAATTGCGCCCTAACTTAATAACAAAGCAAAAAAAAAAAGAAACACAGGAAGCATCCCCACATAAAACCGTATGCTGCGAAATTATTTAAATGTTTTGTGTGTCCATCGAATGAATTTTCTGCATGAAAGGTTTTCCCCCGTGAAATGAAACCGTGAACCTATTGAAACCTCATTAGCGTACGGCAATAAATTGTCTCGTCTCAAAACCAAAAGAAAAAAAAATCGATTACCTTACCTCATCCAAATGGCGTTAAAAAATATCGTCACCATCGATCGCGGCATTCCTTGTGCCTACAATTGCTGCATCCATTCAGCGAACATACTTGGGGTATCGGCACGGCGGCGGCGGCGGCGCGGCGGCGTGGCATGGCGCGCCTATGCATCAGGTGAAGTTTAGCTACCGTGTCCTTTCGGACTGCTTTGATGAGAAGAAAAGGGGGAAAAAATGATGACAAAGGACAAAAAGTGCCATCATATGGCCACAAGAATTGTGCACACACGGCATACCGCGTGTCGCTACACCTCTCCACCCGTGAAAACATTTTTCGAAAAAAACAACAGCCACACGGGAACAAGGTGAAGAAATTTATTTTTATTTCTTCTCCTTATCTCATCCTGATTATCTCCGGTGGATTATCAATGGCCAGGCGGTGCCTATCTTCTGTATTTTTGTTGTTGTTAGGAAGTACCTTTCTGCCCGAACATCCTTCAATCAGTCATTTACAATTTACACTGTTAAGTCCCTCCTTGCTCTTCATTCTCTTGTGCAGTAAGTTCAGGGGCGCCCAACCCTTTAACCCTTTTTATTTGCCATCATGACATCAGTGACAAGGGGAACCAAAAATATAAATGAGATAAACGGCAGCGAAAAATTAACAAAACCACCCATGACTTGACCCATTTAAAAAAAAAATTAATAAAAGAAAAAGTTATTACAGCTAATATCTCGCGGTGTAATGATTTTTAAATTATGCAAAAAAACATAATTTGAATTAACCGTCTGTTTTTCGGTCTCCTTTTATTCCTTGAAAGCTGTCGGCAGGGGGATCCTTTATAAGTTAATTGGACACAAAAAAAAATAAATCCAGGACAAAAATCGCCACAAAGAACAAAAAAAAACAAAAAAAAAATCGCCCACGCACCCCTTGCTGTACGAAAATTATATTCGCAGGCCTCCAATTAATGCTTTGGCCGTTTACTTAGGCGCGACTGCCGAGGATGATAATAACGAGGAGGAGGGGTTGGACGTCTTACTGGTGATGAATTGACTTAATGAAGGCGTCGTGATGGACGTGCTAATAAAAAATTAATTAAGTGAAATTAATCTGTGATTTTCTAGCTTAGGGCCCACGTAATTTATTTGCCCCCGTTTTTGCCTTTTATTTATTAATTTCTTATTTTTGTCTCGCTGTTGTTCCCGCTACCCTTTTTATTATTCTTCAACTGAACGAGAAATGGGGATTTCGTTGAGAGAGGGTCAGTGTGTTTTTTTCCAAAACTTTGGTATGTGTCCTTCACCAACTGTCGGTGAAAGCAGATGAATTGTTTTTCGAAATGACTAATAAATAGTCCAGTAAAATGGTAATTTTGTGAAACATTTTGGGTAGGAAGCGATTTTTGTTCTTTAATCTGTTGGGGGTCAGTGGTGAGTGTAAAACTGAGATTCGAACGGAATGATATTTCCTTGAAAGTCTTCTCTAAGGGGTTTTCGGGGTCGTTGTTTGCGAATATGCCATCAACATTTCCAAATTTGAGACCACCCTCACCCCACTGGGCCATATAGGAGAGGGGTGCAATAGAGAGGGGTGTAAAATTAATAAGAATAAATTCATTGATACTTTTGAAATAGTGAAAGAAGTAAAGGCATTGATTTTTTCGAAGATTGAGGAGAAAAATTTAAATATCTCGGTAATTAATGGACGTAGTGTAGTGTGGTTGGGCTCAATGGCAGCACCTTGGAGAGTAGCAAGGTGAGTGCAAAATTTGGGATGGAGATATTAATAAATGTAGAAGCTGTGGGTGTTAAAAGTGCGAAATTTGTGAGCGCGGAAAATTGTGTGCCTCTGGCGATTGGAAATAAATGGAAAAATTGATTTATTTTTAGTAAAAACGTATTGAGAATAGGTGAAAGTGATATATGGGGGAGTTGTGTATGAATTTTCGCTTTATTTAATGAGACCACCCCCACACCCCGTAGGAACATACCGGAAATGGGGTGCAGAAGAGAGGTTGTGTAAAATCTATTTACATAAAAATTTAATAGCATCCCGGGCAAGCTAGAATTATGTTCCAATAATATCCGAATTTTCTCGAACTGTGGATATAAAATTTATTACATCTTTCAGTCGTCATATACCGAGGACTTATTTAACCGCCTCCCCCCGCACCACTTCCAAATGTTAAAAAAAACTCGTCTGTCTGTTTGTCTAAAAAAAAGTTTTGTGTTGATGATCTCATTAATCGAAAAATCGGCATAGATTTTTACACAAATGTCATTTTGCGCAAACTACAGAGTAGAAAAAAAAATGCGCACATTTATCGGCCACATAATAGCTACCTCTGCCGTAGAGATGGTGTACAGTGCGGTGAGGTACGCGGTGAGCGGTGCACAGGTATGGTGTTGGATGGGTTACCTGATTGAATGGCTTGATGTTTTCACTCATTACCCCGACCTCTGCTTATTAATAACGACAGGGGGAGTGAAATAAATCAATCATTCTGGGCTCGTTGGAACAAAGTATCTACCAAACAGCAGCGTGCCGCGGCATCAAGCACACCAAACAAGCACCACCTTAAGCAAGTTGCTGTGGCTGCTGATGCCGCCGCTGCCGCCGTTGCCGCCGCAGCATCCAAATGGACCGACCGACAGTATCCAGGCCTTTAGCAGCATTAACAGGAGCCGCTGCCGCCGCCGCCGCCACCGCCACAGCCGTCGCACCGGCCGCATATAACAACAGACCATCGGAATGGAAGTAGTAGGCTCTTTGGGTCGCGCGCGACCGAGCCTCTTCTTCGCGCTTTAAAGAAAGTGACCGTAAGAAGACGCTGGACCCAAAAAACCAACCGTCCATCCATTCGGTGGACTTTACAGGGGGTCAAAAGGGGAGAAGGGGGGCAGGCCTCTAAAAGAAGTCAGTCGTAGCCGAAGATATCTGTGGTGCGGTGGATGGATGTGTAGAAAGAAACCCATTGAGAGTGCCCCTCGGTGCTCGTCCAAGAAAGGCGAAACTGTGTGGACTGCGGCGCGGGTCTTGTTAGTTTAGCAAATAAAAAATAAATCTCACTTAAGCAAGGAATATGACCGCCCCCACGGGTAATTAATTTTTCTCTTCTCGGTGAACATAAAAAAAAAATAAAAATAAAAAATTATAATAAAATTAAAAAAGAGAGGGACGAAAAAGGGTTGGGCCGAAATCGCGAGAAAAACACACGATGGGTGCCCCTGAAAGACGGGGGGGATTCGACAGCCAAGTAGATGATGGTGATCACGACGGTGCATGAGATAAGAAAGCGTGTGTACTGTGCCACGTTTGGGATGATCACAAGAAAAGTATTTTCTGTTTTTTTCTTGTTATTTTTTTTTTACTTTGGTACCCGGCTACCGGTGTAAGAATGTTGTTGTTATTTGTATTTTTTCGGATGTTTCCCATCATCGATCGGATGTAAGTCTCCGGTATCCAAGGCTACTATGTTTCGCCGCCCTGTTCTGAGGGCTTGTTTGACTAATTCAGGCCGAGACCAATGTTTTTGTTTTTAATTTTCACAGATGTCGGTTTCCAGGGATTAGAAAATTGTTCGAAAAATGCAGTTTTGGCTCCGTTCACGATTGTTCAAGGAAATCGAATTGCAATTTTTGCTGTGACAATTTTTCAGGGAAACCAAAAATAATTTCACAAAAATAGCAAAAAAGCAATACTGTCCTAATGTCGCCAAAGTGGCCTAGTAGAAGCTCAAAAACTACGCGATGCACGTCATTTAAAAAACAAATTAGGACTTCAACAATTACCGTTAAATTTTAATCTCTGGTGAACCGCTTTAAATTTAAATGGGATCAATTGGTGCCCAGCATCCGATGGTCCAGGCAACGAGAAAAGGCGGCGGCGGCGGCAACAGCATCAGCACGCAGCCGCAACAGCATCAGCATCTGACAAAGAGGATCTTCACTTGCACGGCACAAGGTACCATTGGCGGCGTCGCATTTATTTATTCATTTTTTATTGTTGTAATTGTTGGTGTATAGTCGTTGCCAGGCTAGAAACCCATCATACCCATTAAGGGATAATATGCAGATTCTTGGGGCAATTGTTGCTGTTGTTGAATTCACGCGCGCCAAAGTCATCATCATTACCATTAAAGTTGGAAGGGGGGTTAAAGGGAGAGGGGGGGGGGGATTACTTCACCGTCATCACCTAATCATTTCTGTCGCGCGGGACGGATTTGCGCGAGATGGGCGCACGAGAATATCCTGATAGCTTCAATTGGGTTCGGGTGTAGTGGACCAATGGATCTTTTTTTTGTTTTTTTTTTGATTTTGTTTTCTTCAAAGGGATGGATGCTGGATGCGCAGAGGTGTAATGGATTTGTTGGATGCCCGACGACGATTTCGCCTGGTTCGGGGCATTGGGCACACACCGCAGCGCAAAATATCTGAATGATGATAATGATGATGATGAAAAAAAAAAGAAGACGTAGTCGTAAAATAGTTCCAGACCCAGACAGTGGATGGCATGTGCGCGTTTTACATACATACATATACGACCGCGCGTGCTCAGGTTATTTTTTTCGAAGAATAAAAAAAAATACAAAAAAAAAAGAATATTTTCATAGTTACCTGGATTGGTTATGCCGTCGCTACGGCCGACGACGACGGTATGATTGAGTCTTAAGGTGAGACCGGTGTGTGGTTCGGCATGTAGGGAGCGGAGAAAAGAGAGAACAGAACGTGCCAAGTATTTGCCCCCTTTAATCCTTCATCAATTTCAATTGAACTCTTCTTCTTTCTGTCCACTGTTCGTTTATCATTTGGCCTTTAGGTGCACTCGATGTGTCAGAATTGACTACCCACACGTTAACCCGGCCAATTTTCGAATTTTACCATTTCCTCATAACTTTGTGGGAAGAGTTTTCTTCTTTTTTTTGGAACGGTAGAAGTTGGGGTCTGGTATCGTTGCTTTTTTCGGACGGTAAAACTTTTTTCAGCACACGTGCGGGGTAAGTGGTACCTTACCGCACGGGTTTCCATGCGGTAAGTCATCAATTAACCACGGTGCGCTAAGGAGCCGATTGCCCACGATGGCTATAAACGAACTCGCTTCGCTCGTGCGTCTAACACCGCCATCGTGGGCAATCGGCTCCTTAGCGCACCGTGGTTAATTTATGAGTCACCGAATGGAAACATGTGCGGTAACGTACCTACTGCTTACCCCGCACTCGTGCTGAAAAATAGCATACGTAACTCGGGCGGTAAGTAGCCGAGTGCCCATGATGGCTGTTAACGCACTCGCTTCGCTCGTGCGTCAACACCGCCATCGTGGGCAATCGGCTACTTACCGCCCTTGTATCGTAATATACTATTATTCGTCGAACGAATTTGGCGTACCGCAAGAAACTAAATAAATAAAAAAACCATTAAAAAAATGTAAGAAAATTCTAGGAATCCCAAAAAAAAATTACCCATTAGCCCTAGCAAAACTACAATAAAAAATGGGTTTAATCCAAGGCTGTATATGGTCGCTCGTCGTCGGTCTGTTTTAATACATTAAAAAAAATTAAATTATCCCCACCCCTATAGAGGCGACGATACATCCTGCTGTGGAGCCCTACCTGAAGGGCATGAAATGGATTTTGGTCTTCAATCGATGCAACTTGCCAGCCCACTTTTTGGGAAAGAAAAGGTTCGATTAATGTAAATAGACGATAATTTGCACCCATTCCCTCCACCCAAAATCCACTTCCTTAGGCTGTCATTCATTCCCCAACTCTTAGACTGTGGAAGATACTTTGCTCCGACGACGACGGTCGGTCGTTCGGTCGGTTGGTGGCCTGTGGTACCATTTAATATCGGAAATTGAAAACCTCTCGGGCTGGCTGACTGAAGGGATGGTTAAGTGTTTTCTAATTTTTGTAAGTACGGCGAAGCCTTAAAACACCCCCGCATCCGTGCACACATTAACGGATCCAGCGAGATATGGTGTATCCCTTTTACTAGTCACCCCAACAAACCCCATTCACAATGTGCCCCATTTATCCTAGTTTGCTGGTTTGATGTGTGGGTGGGTGCATTCCTGCTTAATTCGATGGGATGGTATAGACAGTTAGACGAAGACTAGGAGCAGGACGTATTTTCACAAAAAAAAAAAGACAATAAATGCGAAAATGAGGAAAAAGGCGACAGCATTACTGCGGTACATGCCACGGATACTGTGCGCGGGTGGTCGGGCACCCACCAGCCAAGGCAATAAACCGTTCAATTAGTTTCAATACTTTTGCCGTGATGCCATGCAATTTTCGCAAGTAGTGTAAATCAGTAGCGCCCACTAAAAAATAATTTGACCGAGACACAGTACAGAAGATCGGAGAGTGGAGCTGCCGTTATGCGGATGGTGTGGTGGATTGTGGTGATGCTGCTTAGTGCGCAATCCGATTGAATAAAAAAAAACTAACTGAGAGAAATTCTTGAGAAGTCAGTGAACTTGACAGGAGCCACTGTCTAATAAATCAAAGACGGTAGGAGCAGCACCAATCACCAGCATAAATTTATTTCATCCTCCCCCGATCGTGTCGGCCCCTCTATTCGTCCACCCTACCAACACAGTAAATTTCAATCGTGGCAGCAAATGATATTATTGCGCGTCTGCAAATTAGTTACTACTAGCAAGGTATAGTTGCATCTACAGCATGACTAGGTCCATCACCAGTATGATCTCTCCTGGTCTCCGATGATGATCTGATAGATTACCTGGAAACGGGCTAATTCAAAAGCTCGAAATCATCATCAATTCGAAAAATTTATTACTGATGGGATGCGGTCGCACGAGCCTGGAATGGGATGTAATCCCTAAGGCTCCCCCTTCCCCCCTCTCCTTTATCACACACAAAACAATCACCTCAACTCCTTCATCTTCGGGCAGTTGAGATGCCCGCGCGCAGGGTATTACTATTTTATTGCTCTGCTTACATTGACCATACCCTCGTTCTCTCTGCCCGCCCCATACAAACTCACGAGGCGCATCTTAGTGCATCTTTTGTAAAATAATCGATAAACCGCAAGCGTCATTAACTCGGATCCAATCCATTTCCAGGCCTCCATGCTCAAAGATATCGGGGGATGCAAAAAAGAATTAATGAGCTTTTTGCGGTGTGCACTTTTTCGTCATTGCAACAATTGAATTTGATGTACCGTGTGGCGCGACAGCATCGTTTATATTTTTTTTTTCATGTTTACATTTACATATATAACGTATATTAGCTGAGATTGAGATGTGCTCGTCTAATTAAGAAGACCTACCAAAACAGACAAAGAGCAGAGCAAATTCCCCTGGAAGTTTTCTCATATATTTCATGACACCTTAAAAAGTTTGCTGCAGTTTTTTTTTAGATATTTCTCAAAAGTCCCGTTATATACTCGTACATATCTCGTCGTCTGAAAACAAACAAACAAAAAAATAAATTTCCCAATTTCCTTGCACTCTTGTCAGAAAATCATAAATTCAATTTTCTGTAAATTAAAACGCAGCGCTTAATTTATTACCTGGATCACCTTCTAGTGGACCAGTTTGCTAACTAGACCCAAAAAGACGCGCATTCTCAATGTTTTTTTTAAATTTTTTTTTCAATTTCCCGATTTTTTCCACTCTTTAAAAAAATCGATTTTCTGTAATTTGAACTGGAGTGTCGATTTTTTTGTCTAATTGCGCATTGTCGTCGGCTTTGTTTTTTTTTTAAGTAAAGGGTGGCCCATTTAAAAATTGGTATTTCTTGGCAGTAGCCCATTCGGTCCACCCAATTTTTGAGTACATTTTCGATTGTTATGGGCCTTATGTCAGCAATAGCAGCTTGAATCTCGCATTTGAGGTCTTGAATTGTTTTTCCCCAAGATAATAGTCAAACGGCGTCAAATCGCAGCTTCTTGCCGGCCAAATCACATCACCATTTTAGCTGATTATGCGATTTCCGAAGATAGGGCGCAAAAATCGATTGTGGCATTTGCTGTATGGCACGTAGCACCGTCTTGTTGAAATCAAATATCGTTCAAGTCTTCGGCTTCAGTTTCCCGAAAAACCAATCGGCCAACATTGCGCGGTAGCGCTCGCCATTGACGGTTAAGCCGGCTCCGTCTTCATTTTCGAAGAAAATGGGCCGATGATGCCGCCGCACCAAAATCTGCACCAAAATTTGCCATCTTCGGCCAAATCCCGCCCAATTTGTGAACCGTAGACGGTTCGGATGGTCAACCGGCTTTAGCTCCTGTGCCAATTGAACATCATATGGCTTCATGGCAAGGTCTTCACGCAAAATTCGCATCAAAGAAGTAGATCTGTTACAACTTAAATATGAAATATAATATTGGATTGCGGTTCGAATCCCATTGGGGACCACACAAAATTTGAATTTGGTTTTTAAGGAAGAAAAATTTAAACAAAATGAAATCAATGTTATTTTAAATTGCTAAAGTGTACAACAGAGTAAAAGGTTGTGATCCCAAAAATGAAATTGGGGACATTTTGTATAAAAAATTGTGTGGCAGGGGGCGAATCCCAACTGTTTTCGAGTTACAGCGTGATTCATAATTTCCGGAGGCACATTATTATTTTATTTTTATCTTTCGATCTACTCAACGCAGCGATATAAAGCTTACGCCAAAAAATTACTATCTCAATGTGCAAAACATACAAAAGACATGGTCTAATCCCCAGATTGAAAACATTTTTTTTTCTCTCTTTTTTGCTGAGGTTTTTTGAGGTTATGTCAAAAACCTGACGTGATGGCGTTGAACTGACATCGTGTTCAGTTTCAGCGACCCCAAAAACATATAAAACACATAGTCCGATCCCCGGGCCCGCATTTTTGTTTTTTTGTGTGGCTGTGTTATTAATATTATTTTTATTATTACTAATTTGTAAGCCCTCAGAAGACCATACTGATTTTGAGATAATTTTAATGACCCGACAACATTGGGGTAACGCGACTTAAAGTAGTAGTTTTGTTGTACGCTTTTAAAATTGCGATAGTCCCGTTATACATGCAATGGCCCGAAATTAATTCAACCATCCGACCAATGCAAACCGGGTGATATCCTGGTACCTGAGTCCATGAGTGCAAAATAGACACAATGTATTGATTTTGGTGGTCATAAAGTTACGCTATTTCCCATTTGACGTTATTTGTCATAAAATCTTAAATTCCTTCCACCACCCATTGCTTCTTACAGATTTTCAGGTGTCTAAGGTGCCGGTCAAGGCCACTTAACACGATTTCCACGCACAAAAAAAAAGTCGTACCACGACCATTTGTCATTGGCCTTTTAATTGGAGCCTCGAACAATTTTTTTTTCAGCAAATAGGTGTGCCGAAAATTTCTTTCCAGGAGGGGTGGAGGAGGTGGAGGATGTTTAAACAGACCTTTGAAGATAATTGCACCGCGGCGGCGGCGACGACGACGAAAACGAAAACGGTGGTAGTGGTGGTGGCGGCGGCAGTGAATGCGCGGAGGAGACCGTTTTTCTTACATCTTTTTCCCTGGGCATTAATGGGACTGTGGGAATTTAATTTTAGGAAATTATCTCTGATTACCACCAAAACCACGTCTCTGTCTCTCCACATAATTACTACCTTGATTCGCAGCTCTTTTTCTGGTTTATTCTTTTTTTTTTAATTTTTCTTTTTTTTTTAATTTTTTGGGTTTGAGGTGTATTTGTGTGAGCGGCCTTTTTCACTGATTTTTCCAGTTTGTACATCGGTCGTCTTACAGCCGAGTTAAGATGTGTGCCACAAGGAGACAAGAGAAACGAGCACAACAGTCGGCCTCATCCAGGCAGAGAGCCCCTTTGGTCCGGGTCCGGGACGGGTAATTACTTGATGAGCTTTCAGCTGTTAGACACGCTAATTGGAAGGTAATTTACATTTGGTGGATTTTCACCTCTTTTTTTTTGTATTTCTTCTTCTTCCTCTTCCTCCACCATGAACCTTCAGAGCAATCTTCTTCTTCTCGATAATTTTCTTAATTATTATAACGCTCGACAAAAACGAGGCATACAACAAACACAAAAGAATAAAAAAAATATAACGCCGAAAACGATTAAAAACGCCTGCTCTTCGATGGTACACGGAGGGATAGGTGAATTGGTTTCGTTTCGTGGGCATACCATCAAAAATTCCCTTCTTTCCGACCCATCAATTAATCCCTGATGGCGCACGGAATCGCCTGTTGCTGTACAAAGTTGTTGAACATTTTCTCTATGGGGGAAAAAAAACGTTTCACCTTATAAAATTTTTTCGCTCTTATAACGACTGCAAATATAACAGCAATTTCGGGAATAATAAAAAAAAGTAATTTGGCCGGAGGGGAAATTTTAAGATGCGGACTTTGTCGGTTTGTAAAAAAAATGGTGCTATTAAAATTCTAACGGTGATTTTTGCACTCGAACAACAGAAAACACATGAAGGAACAAAATTTAAAAAAAAAATTTGGCCTGAGAAAAAGGTGCCGTTCACCAACTTTAAGGCAACAGAAGACACATGAAAGCTTCGTAAAAAATTCACCAGGGGGACATTACTGTGTGGTACCCAAACTTTATCGGTTCAAAAAGCTGCTCAAAATTAGCACCAGTGCCCATCCTAACGACCAGAGGTCGCGTAAACCAATTTGTGTTTTTCGTATTTTGTAAATTTTTTTATAGCTAAACTAAACTCAAAACGTCCCACAAAATGATGTGCCTATACTTCCAAAAGTAGTCTCAATCGGTATTTTGGGCGGAGGACTATTTAAAAAAATCCCTCCACCTCTTCTTCTTCTTCAGTTTTTTTTCTACCGATTTTTTTTGGGATTTATTCTCATTTCCCATTCTTATGGAGGTCGGTACTGAACTACCCGAAATCTGCTTTTATTTATTTATCATCATCAACAGGTACACAGACCATCTGACATATAAAACTATTATATAACTACCTTGCCCGGACCCGGCGTTTCTCGGTATACTATTAAATTTGTATTCCTTAATTTTACACCACCTCCTAATTGCACCCCCTCTCCTATATCTCCCAGTGGTGGTGGTCTCATATTTGGAAATTTGAATAGCAGATTCGAAATCAGTGATCCCGAAAATCCCCTAGTACGGATTTTCAGGGAAATCCCTTGAAGTTTAACTTTTTCGGTCGCCATATTGGATCCGACATCTTGAATTCCAACATTTTGAATGCAAGCTCGAGATCTGCGACCCCGAAAACCTCCAATTGCCTTTTTCATAAAGATCCCTGGAAGTTGGAAAATTTGCTTCCTACACAAAACGGAAATTTAGATTTTTTCGATTTTCCGGCTTTTCCTTTGGGGTTTCCCGAATTTTCTTTATTTTGAACCTCTCCTGTATTATAGCGAACAAAAAAAATTATTGAAATCGGTCAAGCCGTTTTTTAGTTTCAGCGAGACTAACGCGCAGCAATTCATTTTTATATATATAGATTAAAATAAAGACCTCAAATAATCTTCCGGAAAAATATCAAAACATTTTAAATTCCCACAATATCTACTCAAAGTTTGGGATACACCTTGCTGGAAGCCCAGGCGACCCGTGCCAGGCAGAAGGGTTGTGTTTGCGATCCCTTAGCTGCTAGAGGTTCTACTCAATGGGATTGTTATTCTAGAGAAAAAGAAAGTGAGCTTCCTTTAAATTCTTCACAAAATATATAAAGTTTGTCCGTTTTTTTCGGATTCTGGCGTACTGGTGGAAGTTTCATTCAATTTGGATGCAAGATTTTTTTTCTACAACGTCTCAAACTTGACCTGTTTTCGAAACAACATCGATTGCTAGATTAAATCTAATAAATTCATCGATCTGAGCGTTTTTATGTGCTTCTTCTTCCCTGAGTTACTCTGTGTCCCACATTATCCATTGGTGATTATCACAATTCGCCAACAAACTTTTCCACCACAATTTTTTAAACATTACACATTTCCCACGAACCCCCCCATTTCCCTCATTTTTCACTCAATTCACCTATATTTATTAACCTGAAAGATTTTTGTGCGGTGCTTCTTCTTCCCTGGCCCATAGACACATTCCAGAGGAAAAATTCTGTTCTGTGGTACCCCAACCAAAACTCCCTTTTGCTCATCTACCAATTACCCGGACGATGCATTCCCCAGAGTAACTTGTTGGCGTACAAATTGTCGGAACCCCACCCCGGCAGTCAGATTTAACCCCCAGGAGCACCAATTAAACAAGGTGTTAATGTTAATTGAGTTGTCCCACAATCTGTTGTCCCAAAGTGGCTCATCCATCCAATCTCCGCCCGATGGTGAAGTGGGATAAAGGAAAACCCAACAACAACAAAAAAAGAAGTATACCTCAGTTTCGTCTCCCTCTGGGGGAGGATTCAAATGAACAGGCAGAAACAAAAACCAACAAAAATTAAAACGAAGGGGTTAATGCCACCAGTCTGCGTGGGGGCACACCCAGAGGCCGTCATCATCACCGTCATCGTCATCATCATCATCATCATCAGCGCTGGTAAACAGCAGAGCGCGAACCCTCTGTAAACATTTAAGGGTTGAAAAAGGCTCACCGTGACAGGGTTGATCCTCTTAATTGACTACGATTTAATTACTTAAGCCCTTTAAGCTCGACCCCCAATCCCTCGGTATCCCGCCGCTGGATGGTGTCACACTTCTCGTTTGTGGCCGCTTTATTAAGCCGAAAAGCTCACCGCTATCACAGCAACAAGTAGGTGGCGGAAGGGCTCTGCTGTCTTAAGGGAGAAACCTTTTTTCTTTTTCCTTTTTTTCATTGTAATTGTTGTTCCGACTACCCAGGGCTTAATTACGCCTACAAAATTTCGATGGGACTATTACATTTTCAGTCGCCTCTCCTCGTAAAGCATTCTGCCGTTTAATTTACACCCAGAGCGACCGTACCGTGACGGCTACTTGAGCCATCCGCCCCCTAATTATACCCAGTCAAAGCAGCCTTAATAATTAAAAGTGTCTAAATACCCAGGAAATTTGCGGAAATCCAACCCTCCTGAAAGCAGCTACCGAAAACTCGTCCACTCCTTGTGAGCGTCGGATACCCAGGTCCCAGGACCGTCTTGAGACGGATCCTTCCCATTTCCTCACAATTCCTTCTCCAGACATTTTGAACAACTTCCTTCGAGGGCCTGCAATTCCAGTGACCGAAGAAAGTTCTATTATCCCCCCTCCCGCCAATCTTTCTCAGAACACAAACTCATCCAGTTTCTTCGAGAAAAAAAACAACTTTTTTTTCTCTTGCGTTCATCTGAAGTTTCCCCGAAGGAAGCTTTTGTTTTTTCTTAACACCTTCCGTAGCCACCACCGCATCCGGATTTAATTACAACAAGTCACAGGTCACCCCAGGAGCAGAACGACATGAACGAGCAGAGCAAGTATCCCCAGCAAGACAGAAGGCTCCACTAGGCTTAGGGACCTTTTTTTTTCTTACATTTTAATTACGTAATTTAGTCCATAATTACTGTTTTAAGCTGTTGCTGGAAGACAGAGGGGAGACTGGACATTCAACAATTTTTTTTATGCCCTTCTTAGACGAATTTAACTTTCATTGCCCGTTTCATTCGCGGGGATCAAATGGTGGGGGAGGAAAAAAATGAATTTTCTCAAATTAGGAGAATGTTTTTAATTGCTTTTTGGCTTTTCGGAATCTTTTTTAATTCTTTAATTGGACCGGTAATTGCTTTTGTCCGGTGATTTCTTTTCCTGTTATCCTCCCTCTCGTCCCTACTACAAAGACTTGTTGGTCAACAGTTTTACTAATTAAATTGTAATTTTGTCAGATGAGCGGGTTTTTGTCGTGATTTTTTAAATTGGGTTGGGGGGACACTTAAGCAATTCTTTTATGATGATTTCAAAAAGCAAATGTTTGTATGGAATATTTTGAATCAATAAAAAAAGTATCCCAAAATCTGTCGACATGTGAATGTGTAAATCTGCTTATTAACAAAAAGATAATCTTACAGGGGAAACAAAAAAAACTGATTATAACATGAACTTTCAGGCTTTAGGATCAAATCTAAAATACAGACGGTGTAATTTTTTTAGTTTTATTTTTTTATTTTTTCATTTGACCACATATCCCGAGTTATCTCTGCTTGTTTTAATAAATTTTGGGACTGCTGGCAAGGACGGCATCTCTTTTTCTCGAAATATTTCCTTGAGTCCATTTCTGCTTTGCAAAAAATCTGGACACATCCTTAGTGACGGGTAGAATTTGTCTGTCAAAATGCCTAGCACCTTTTTCAGTGCAAACCCGGCTGCTTCGCCTACTGACAAGTCCAGCATTCTGTTTTAAAAAATTTTCAGAAAGCCTAAATAAGTTTGAATTTGCCGCCACGCCGTTACGATTTCAATTTTACCGTTACACCGGACATACCCTCTAAGCTCTCAGCTCTCAATCAGTCAGTCCCCCCAGTTTACGGTTTGAACTTCGTTCGTGCGAGTCCGCTCAGCACTTAGCGGTGGGAAATAATTTATTACAATAAATTTTCGCGTGTGAGAAGGTGCAGAAAAGTGCAATAATCGCTTCCTTAAACGTGCTATTTGTTTTTAAAGCATTCGGTGTGCTGAGCGACAGTGTGCAACGTGGAAAATAAGAAAATTTCATCGGCAGCGTCATCGGATGGCGGTAAGTCCGTTCAAAGAATTTTTGACTTTTAATTCGAACATTATGAGAGCAAAATGGTTAGCTCTGCAATACCATCCGATAATACAGATCACTGACTGATGTTTCTCCACTCATCCACCCAGCGCTACCTACTCAGAGTAGTAGAACAGTTGAAAGGTGATCAGCAAATTACTTTACCGGATGTTTCTACCCCTTCGGTTCGAAATGGTATGGCACGGTTTAGGTGGCAACTTTTAGGTTCACAGATGTGGCAACGGAAACTGTTCTACAGAGGGAGATTTTGTGTTCGAATTCATTTAAACAAATCGTAACAATTTGGTATAATGTGTGCCGTGCCGCCTTGCAACCATAGTAGGAGGTTACAGAGAAATAGGCGCTGCGATTTTTTGTGTCTAATATATAAAGGGTGGCCCATTTAAAAATTGGAATTTCTTTTTGTCATAGAAAAATAAACGGCTCAATATTTTTCAATGATTGAACATTTGTTTGCTTTATGTCATTTATTTATGAAAAACAATTTCGGTCAAATGACCAGCACGGCTGACTTGGCAGTAGCCCATTCGGTCCACCTAATTCTTGAGTACATTTTCGATATTTTCGGGCCTTATATATCTCGTACTTGAGGTCTTGAATTGTTTCTGGTTTGTTGGCGTAACATTTAACTTTCACCGTTTCCCAAAGATAATAGTCCTATGGCGTCAAATCGCAGCTTCTTGCCGCCAAATCGCATCACCATTTTTGCTGATTACGCGATTTCTGAAGATAGGGCGCAAAAGATCGATTGTGGCATTCGCTGTATGGTTCAAATGGTCAACCGGCTTTAGCTCCTGTGCCAATTGAACTTTATATGGCTTCATGGAAAATCCACAAACTGGATTTTTGGAAGTTTATTTTTTTTCAATTTTTTTTTTCTCAAATTTCTCACAGTTTGAGTAGAAGACTCACCACTTTGGAAATAAGTTTTTAATATCTCCCAACTTTCTTCAAGCGAATACCGTCCCATTTCGTAAATGTCAAAGCTTAAACTAAATTCCTGTTAAGTCGAAAATGACATATAATCAACTAAACTTAAAATTACCGGTAGTAAGTCATTGACCGCTGAAATGTTGCTGCAGTCTAAGAAAACGTTAACGTTAGGCCACATGTATGGACCCTGACATCATGGTAAAAATTGTTTGAGTCACAGGGTCTTGAACTCACAGTGGGTACAATTTTATGTTTAAACGCAATAAAAAATCGATATTTGCACAATTATTTGCTAAACCAAAAGTGCTATAGACACAATTAGGTGCCAATTATTCGGCTAAGTGATCACAGAAAAAAACAATACTTTCTCTTCCAAACAGTTGTTTTGAAATTCATTAGGACGCGTGAACACAATCGCGAAGAAGCAGCAGCACAAAAAAAAACGAATAGACAACCGAAAAACAAAACCCAAATTCATCTTTTGTAAGGCATAATTTCCCCCCGCAGTCAATTCTTTTGTGGTCGCAATAATTAACAACGGGGCCCATACCTACGTCTTGTAATTATCCCCCGAGTAACTAAATGTTTGAGGAACCGAAAAAGCGTTAATGGTTAACTTCCGGTGGCCTGGTAGAATGCCACAGTATATGGGGCCTATGTGTCCCTCTAGGCCTGGTGTAGAACACATATACGCCACGGCGACCGCAAATGAGCGTAAGAAAAAAGAGCTTTTTTACGTACAAAAAAAAACAAATTTTATTACGGTCTCGTAACGCCAGAGAAAAGGTGGGGTAAGGTGTAACGCGATTTCCATCTTTCTATGTCACTATGACTGCCTTTTCTTTTGCCACCACCGAAATAATTGACAACAACAACAGCAAAAAAGAAATATAATAATAATGTGCTTCAGTACAAAACAAACAGGGCAATAAAAAAAGAGGCTGCTTTTTTTTGAAGACATGGCTAAAGGTACCCGCAGACGGGAGATAATTGTTACTTTGTTCCAGGAACGGATTAAATTCGATGAGTAGGTGTAGCACGGATTGTGTTGGCTTGCGATACGTCTGCTCATTTTGAGTTTCGCTCTTTTTTTGAATAACCTCAAGATCCGGTATGAGCTAAAAGATGCAATTAACACCCTCGCGACTGACTACCTGATTTTTTTTGTCGTAACACGTCTAAGTTTATTTTAAGAAAGTAAATTTTTTTTTATTCAAGAAATTAAATTTTCGTCTTTACGTACGTAAACTATCGTACGTAGAAACATTTTCCCTAATTTCGTGTTGAAGCATTTTCTCTTCGTTTCGCTTGTTTCCACACTTAATGCCTCCTTAGAAAAAACACGCAACCTGCAATGAGTGAAAATGATTGATATTTTCGCAATTCAGCTATGTATGCTATTTTACTTTATAAGTACAGGCTGCGCCGAAATGTATGACCCTATTTTGAAATAGAATAAAAAAAATTAATGCGTTTATTTGGACATTCAAATTTCTTCCATCATGTTTGGAAACAAACATTTGAACAATTTTAGGCATTTTCTGTGGTTTTCTTTAGAACTTCGGGTGATAGGCAGTGCCGGATCAACCTATACGCTAATTACACTGAAGGTTGGAGGGGCGGCATGAACACAAAATATTATTTCTCATACAAAGCAGACGGGATAAAATTCTATCATTAACCCACAAGTGGACCAACTGACCTACTGTACCGCGCACTTTCAATCCTGTGCATTGAATCGGAAACGACAACCTATATGCGTCCCTGGACTATGCAATGTTCAGTCAACTTCAAAAGACATTTAATGCCTGTATCCGATTTGTTTCCTGTTAAAAATGTTTCGACGTTATCTCGCCCTTGGTCACAATATGTCATTTTATTATTTATTGTCATACCTAGGCTTTTTCCAGAGTCAATATAATGAATTTCATTGTCATTGCTCGAGCTAGGGTGTACGAACTTTGTGTGATATCCATTCCTGTATATTGGAAGACTGCAAAAATTTGACGGATTTATCACTAAACCGTTGATCAAACTCCAGTCATGTACCTATAGGAAGTAAGTTGTCATTAGTACGACATGTATAGTCCTCAAGCAAGCCTAGAGGACGACTCAGATAAATCTATACATCATCAGCGTACAGATGTACAGAGACATCTTTTGTCACATGCGGGAGGCCATTGATGTAGAGGCAGAATAGTAGTGGGCCTAGGATTGAGCCCTGAGGCACACCTTTGAAGATTCCACAGCGCCTTAGGTAGTATATCAGAAGCCAATTTATTCAGGAAATAAGAATACTTAGCTGATCTCTTAAGATTATTCACCTTATTTCGAACCAGTTTTGTATCTGATCCAGATTCCATCCCCTCGAGTTAACTTGTACCTATAATATATAGAATAAGATGCATCATGGATCTCTCTAGAAAAGCACTCTCCCCATCCAACGATTTACACCAACATACACCCCCCCTTTTCTGAAAACTTTAAAATATAATAGATCGGATCAAAAAATATTTTTCCCCATACAAACAGTTATACTCCCAATACTTTCCGCCCCACCTGCGAATTTGACCACGAGCCGTCACTGGTGTGCAGGCAATGCTTTTAGGGAAAGGGTGTTTTTTTGCGTGAAAAAGGTGAGTTTTTCCATGGATTTTTTTTTGCTGACCATCACGTTCATCATACTGCAGCTTACAAAATTTCCTTATCTAATGCTTCCTTATGTATTTTTAAACAATGAAATTTTAGTGCGCAGGTACTGGGTGATTTTTAATAAAAGAGGACATTATTTCGTCCTCCCACAGTGTTTGTCTCAATTTATAGAAGTTTATTTCTATCAAATGAAAATTCTGTTGTGAAGACACACTTACCGCAGTCGTAGTGGATATCCTCTCTGAAAAAGAAAATAAGAAAAAAAGCGTCACATTAAGTACATCTCTTACGTAAATTTCGTATATCATAGCGTTACTGGCAAATTAACTATTTGTTTTAAGAAAAAAAAAATAAAATCATTATCAAAGTCATCTTCCCTTCTTTCCCCCCCCAAAAAAAAAGCACGAAAAAAAGTCTCACGTACATTTGCAGAGAAAATTGCCAGACAGGAATTAAGCATTTCCGTAATTATTTTCTGGCTTAATTACGTTAATTACACTATGCGTCTGTTTCGAGGCTTAATTACTAGTCTTTGTCCCGATAACCATTAAAAATGGGATTTTTGCACACAAAAAAAAAGATAATAAGCGAGACACACCAGCAGAGGCGAAATAACAGCGCCGGGCGCACATTTAATGGACTGTGTGCATGTCTCCCGTACACCTCAGCTAAATATGAAAAATTCAAACTGCCGACCTCAATGGATTGCTAACACAAAATTACACCCGAAAACTAAAAAGAAGAAAAAAAAATTAATTTCCGAGAGCAAAAAACCGGGACGGTCTCTCTATCCGGTGATTTTTATTCAACTGCAAAACAATTAAAAACGAATAACCCCCCTCTGATAATTAACCAGGCAATTTCACCTTGACCGTAAATTTTTGTCCATCGAAATATTAAAGCGATCGAAACGTGTTAATATCCCTCGGGAGATTGTGAAGGTCACCAAAAGGTTGCTTTCTACCCGAACGGAGGAGTCTCTCTTTCCTTCTGGCTGCAGGTGAGGAACATGCCACCTTTCTCCCGTTTTTAATAGGCCGCAATTAGCTGATGGTACCTTCGCTTCGATGCGGACCGCAAAAAGTTATTAAGAAAAAAACAATTTTATTTTTCTAAAAAAAAAATAAAGAAAAAAAACAGCAGTAATTATTTGAAGCGAAAGGGACTTTAATGGCTTCCTCCCTCATCAGCATCTTGAGATTGTTGTAATTACACCACTTGATGATCTGCTACAATTTTATCGTGAAAAACGGGACGATCCGAAAATCCAAAACCAAAAATGTTTGGGGCATTGTGTGTAGTTGGCTGGAAGAGATACCGAAGCGCCCAAAACACCAAAAGAGCAAACACAGCCGCAACGGAACCTATTGGGTCTTCTAAATACTACTCTGCCTGCCGTTGTTGAGACAACCGAACAACAGAAGAAAAAAATAAAACACCGCAGATACCACCGCCAGCCGCAATTATCTAATTACTGAGAAGGCAGCCCCAATTAGGGACTTGAGTCAGGTGAATTAACAAAGAAGAGCTCTTCGGGCCTGGACAGGAAATAAAAAAAAAATAGATAAAAAACAGGCAACCAAAAACTCATCGCATCCGAGATGTGGTGGAATTGACGGTTTATTCGGTTTTCTTTTTTTTTTTTGTTTTACCTGTTTGAGCTGTGTTTCTGTTCTAGAGTTAAAAATCTCACTTCCTCGCATGGCGTGAGGCCCTGACTTTAGAGGCAATTAAAGGTAAACTGCCCACCCCGTCCCCCCATAATCCCTATAAATTTTTTGGGGCATTTTTACCAGCAAATTGGCCATCTGTCGAAAAATATTAAAGCAACAGGAGTGTCCTTCTGTCTTCAAACTCTTGTTAGCGCCACTAGACGATAATACAAAAAAAAGTTGATTTAAAAAACTAAAAACCCGACTGACTGTAAAAAAGAACTAAAAAGATGTGAACAAGACACATTCATAATTAAATCTATAAATAAATCACTACTATTAAAATTGATCTAACTGGTCAATATTTGTAATAAACTGACAAAGTTTATCTAATTGCCAGTCGGAAGCTACGCATATTTTTGTTAGTCTGTGTTAAAAAATAATAAAAAATATATATTAAACAAAATGGGAATATCAGAAGGAAGCGTGCTGAAAGCGTATGTATGTATGCTATTGTAAACACTCTAACTGATCGAGATACAATGGATTCTGACACTGACATTTGACCTGTCAAATACATGTCAAACCGGTTCAGACGTGATACATACAATAAGGGTTACGCCATCTGTAGAAAACGGAACATACACTCATACCTATTTGTGGAAGCTGTAAACTTCTGCAGATATTTGTAGTATTTTTGTGAGAGCTGAAAATGGCAGTATCGTCCGCAAATATAGATGAAATATATGGTATTTTTGGGAAATATGCAGTATATATATTGTAAAGTATTGGTGCTACAACGGAACCTTGTGGTACGCCTGCGGTTTCTGTGCTTTTAGTTTGCTTTGGATGACCTTCTTTTGGAGGATAACATTATTCTGTCCTCATATTTGGGCAGACTTCAACTCATTTCGCTCAAGTCCTTGGCGGTTAGACGTTTCAACTCCGGAGCTGTCTTCGCGTTTGACTGTCTTCAGTGAATCGTTAACTCTGCTGAATTGTTGAGTAAATTTAATATTTCGGTACCGACGAGCCCAAATAAAAAGTCGGGTTGGTTGACAGTTCGCGCATCTGATATCATCTTAAAAGTTACATTAGGTGGACCGAATGGGCTACTGCCAAGTCAGCCGTGGTGGTCATTTGACCGAAATTGTTTTTCATAAATAAATCCGAGCCTGCTTAATTTTCACTGCTTGTGTTAATTTCCATCGTTTACTGTAGGCTGCCGATAAAGTACGTCTGTTCTCTTAGAGAGTCATAGCTGAACTGTTTCTATCTTTTCTATTCTATGCAAAAGAGGGCGCTCAGTTATTTATTTGTCTAAATCATCTTCCGCTAGTCGCACCATTGCAATGGTTGTCGCAATTTTGTTTTGAATTTCACGAATTCCCATGCAAAAAGCCGAAAAATATTAATGTGAAAAATAATATGTGCCATTTGGAGTGTAGTCCCTATTTTTTTTAGAAAACGCTTTGAAGACCTCAGAAGGGAATTGCAGAGATCTCATTAAAAATTCATGGAGCGATGAGAGCATCAGAAATTGCTCGCATAACTCGACTATTGTGCCATAGCCTATCCACTACTGGCACTATTATTCGAAGTGCCTCCTCCACGATGACAATGCACACACCGCACAGTCGAGCGTGCGTGCATCTCCTCTTCAGCTGTTTTTAGTCAGTGTAACCTTACCACGGTCTATCGATGGGCGAGATTATGAATATTAAAATGGGCCGCTTAGAGGCAGAGGCCCCTATGCTACATATGCAAGTCACATGGTCTTGTTGCAATTCCATTTCATATTCAATTTTCGGAGCGAATTATTATGCGGGACCCGACACCGCGCCTAGGCATGCCAATTTCTTTTTATCTTCTACCAGCTACTACACCAACCGGTCATATTCGTGCAGCGATATACCATGGACGCTTCTTACTAATTTTTATCTCTTCACTTGCCATGTCCACACGGCGTCTATATTTTTTCGGTGTCCCCAAGATTTTGTTTTTTTGTGTCACAAAAAACTTATGCTTTCGAGGCACACCCCCGTTTTCGCGATCTTTTAACAACCTTTAGTTGATTGTGATTAATTATAATTGCCGTGGAATTTTGTTAAACAAGTCACAACTGTGTGAGATGATTGTTAATTAGTTTTCGTGAATACACAAATGCGATTTTGCGACTCGTGAGCTGAACTATTGTTAGCCTCAGGAGGTTGAGGAAATCGCACACACACAAAAAATGCGAATAAAAAAAAAATAAAAGAAGTAGATGGAGAAGAATTTAACACAGTACAGTACTCGCACTGAAAGAACAAAGAGGGAAAATATTTTTTTTGAATTCACCTTATGCCTTTTTCCTTCTTTTCACTTCACTTATTTTATTTATTTTTGCTCTTCTTATTGTCATCCGTGTAGTAGGTGACATTCATTCGGTGTTTAGTGTATCCGGGTTCACTGGTTTTTGTCCTCATATTGGAAAGACATACTTTGGAATAATTCGAATTGTTTAACAAGTTTTGGGGTACCGTAACATAAAATTCTTCCTCGGAGATATTTGTTTTCATGTATTTGTCTCTTAGGGAATAGACTACATTTTCTGATCAAAAATTAATTTAGAACATTTCTCGCCCTTAAAACGTTAAAAGTGATATCGGCTTATTTAGCTGAATGGCATGTTACCCTGTCCTCTTCAAACAATTTGTCATCCTATTACAAAATACTCAATTTTTATTTCGAAGCCTTTTACTTTTTTTTTATTTCTTCATTAGCTCCGTTTTGCATTCTGCCGTTTAAGTGGAAAGTGGGGAAAATCTTTTCAAAATTCTGTTTAACTTCAAACGCATTCGCCAAATAATTTTTCCGCTAAACAACTCATCTTCTAAATCACACAAAAAAAACAAACAAACAAAAAACCAAATGAAGTCAATCAGCCAATTTCACCGCAAAAACCTGAAAATTCGAGAGGCACACTCTTATTAATAAAACGGCATCTTAAGATTGCCATCTTGCCGACAATTAGTCCAGTAAATTGCATCCAAGCAGATGAAACTTAATCAAAAAAAAAGGAAAAAAAGAAATTCCAAAGATTAACCAATTCTCATGTGCGCCCTCCCATGAAAATTCCTCCTGCTGTAGCCATCCCCAGCATCCCGGGAACCCTATCGGGATATGATCAAACAGGAAATTAGCGAAAGATGGAGTCATCCCAACTTATTGCGACTGTTAAACATCAGATAACTGTTAATTTCTGTTCGAAAAATGTTAGGGTGCTCTTTGACAGGGTAGGGGCGGGGGGGATAAGGAGGGGGAGACCAAGTGATAGCAATCTCCTCATGAACCCATTTTTAAGGCACAAATCGTTTAACCCTTTTCTACATGAAGATAGGCGGATTAGATAGAAGGCAGCCAGCCAGCAAGCCACTTAAAACGAAACTTGTCAGCGCATCTTCCTCTTGCGAAGAGAGATGAAGAAAAGGTGATGGCATGGGGAGGGAAAGGAAGGGGTATGGCACTGGTCCAGGCATGTGGCCTCGTAGCACAAGGATACGGTAGCTGGTTTGTTTGTGATGAGCCAGATCCAAATCGATATTTGGTCCAGCGATCGCACCTTCAACAATCCCTCAGCCCGGAACAGCGCAATTATCGGCGTTTCATTTTTTGGTTTTATTGTTTTTTTTTCTCCGCAACGGATGACGGGAAATATTGTTTTATTTTTTATTTTTGGGCCTAGATCTACTCCTGCGGGATTAGGTAGGTGGACAGAGGAATAACGAGAGGTATAATTCGATTTGTGAAATAAAAATTCACTTCTCTTTAAAAAAAAATATTGTCTATTTGCTGCCAACCTCTCGATAAGTTTCTGGTAGGCCAATTGGGGTTACAAAGTCAGACGTGTAATTTTTACCCGACTACGGCAGAAAAAAAGAGGGTTTTGAGTTTGGCTGTCTATAACATATATGTACATTGGACAAATCCAATATGGCGGATGCCTCAAAATGGTGGATTACATCTTTCTTCACAACTCCCTTGACATGGGTATCAAATTAAAAGTTTAAAAAATACAACTTAATTTTCTTCCACGTCTTTTATTATGATTCGAGTATAAAAGGAATTAGAGAAAACCGCAAAATGTTTTAAATAAAAAACATAAAACCTCCTACTAAAGTAAATGAATTCTTATGATACATACACAATCTACAGTTACTAAATTTAGCAATGTGATAAAATATTCGGCTATACGTAAACACCGTAGTCACACCTTTTATCTCAAATAAGATAAACTTGTTAATCACGTGTGAAATTAATTAAAGTAATTAAATTAAACGAAAAAGTGTCACACTTTCAAGGCCTATATCTCCTTAAATAATAATTATAGAATAATGACCCAAACGGCGATATGTAGTACCATTTATTATAATATTAGTTTCAACCCTTAATTACGGTATCATAAAAACCAAAGAAATCAGGAGAAATAATATGAATTGTCTATATACAGTGTACATCTTTCAATCACGCCTAAACCTTGCTTGAATTCTTTTGAGATTTTGCGAGAAAGTATTTCATATAGAACAAATATTATTTCGATATCGATCGAAACAGAGCATACCAAAGAGTCCATTAAATTTTCAGTGACCTGTAACTCTGTAGCCAGGCTTTTCACAGTAAAATTATTTTGTGTCTGTATGAAGGACATGTACAGCTATAACATACTTAAATATAAACAAAATCGAAAACGGATTTTTTTTGGTTGTCCGCTTCACGTGAACAACAATCGAAAAATGGATATAAATTTTGGAAAATTAGAAAATTTTGAAAAAAGTATAATATTTTAAATCACAAGACGAATGAGGAAAAGTGAAGTTAGAAATTTAAAAAAATTAATTCAGGCGAAATGAAAACATCTGCTGTAGGAACCGCACGCACGAAATTGCGAACAAAAATGCTCATACCACCGCACACCGCCGCACCATATAATATTATCCCCATTGGATAATTGTCGCTGAAAGAAAGCAAAACAAAACCTTAAAAAAATAACACAAAAAACAACTGAAGAAAACGAACGGAATATAATTAGCAGGAAAGAGGAATGAAATTAGCTTTCGGTTTGAATTTGTGGAGTAGAAAGATTTCGAGGAAGAAAACAGAAGGAACAAAAAAGGGCATATCGGGGAGAATTCGTGGTATAATGGCTCTGTTAAAGTGCCCTTTCAACCTATCCGATACCCGTCGAAAGGTACGCTTCTTCGCACCCTGTGCTTAAGACGAAGTGGCGCGGGGTGGGGAGGTAGGAGGAACTGAGCAAAGATTTGGCGCACATCGAAATCACAGGCATTTTCATCTTTGCAATTACTGATTTCATTTCTCACGCAATTTTCATCTGCGCCGTAGTGATTAATTTTTAATTCATTTCTTTGCTCCATCGGTCTTTGAGATCCAAGATGCAGTGCTGAGGTGTCTTCTGTGTGTTTGTGTGTGGTGTCGGGTACGTCTGACTGTTTGTAGCAAATGTTGTATTCTGGACGGTGCACGAGAGAGGAAACACCAGACATATTTGGTTTTCTTCTGGGTGCCTTAATCAAAGCCACCCCGCTTCCCCGGCCATGCCGCCAAGTATCAGGGAGTATTACAATAGTGCGGATATCGCATCAAGGTATAAAAATTGTGTGATGTTACACGCGCGCCACCACCGCTTTCAATCTCTCCTCCTGCTCCATGTCCCTTGAAAAAGAAAAGGTACAAAGTAATTTTTTGTGTGGTATGGAGAAAAACTCCATCCATGCCATGGACCATACCATCCCGAAGATTCAGAGCGCGAGAAGGGCCGCAAGCAAGCAGAACAGCCGCGCGAAGAATTTCTGCATATGCACCAAATCATAATCAGCCTGCGATGGAGGAAAAAATGATGAAAAAAATAAAATAAAAATAAAAAACAAACCCTCAAGACGTTTGCCTTTTCTTCAAGAGAGTAAACCGTGTACTGTGCCCAGCCCCTCTCACACCGCCCAAGATGCACCAGCACCCGCTCTTCTATTTGATGGCAATTCAAAGCTTCGTTAACACTCCGCCAGGTAATAATACTCCAATTATCCAACGGCGGCGAAAATTTTTCCGTTCTTGGGGCCCCAAAAGAACAAACTCTGATTTATTGATTGGAACGGGACGAATTATTTATTGCTGTGGAGCCGTCGCGTATCCCCGCGGATTTTTTCCCGCACCTCCTCACGCTCTTCTAGAGTATGAATATAAAAAAAAAAAAATCACCATATAACAGACCATTGCCTCGCGCCTTCAGTACCCTGGAGTGCACCCTACCCTCCTCCCGCTGGATAATAAAAGGAAGGAAACGCTCAAAAATAAGGCGATGAGGGTAAGGCACATGAGTTCCACAATTTTGCGGTTTAATAATTGAGAAAAATTTGAGACATTACTTGCGCTCATTTATACATACATATACACACACATATAACCCCCAGCCGTTTAAGAATGTGATTGCATTGGGTGCTACGTTAGTTAAGGGGCGGTGGGGGTGAGGGTTTATGCTAGGGTCCCAGGAGTGGGTGCTGCTAGCGAGAAACGATAAAGAAATTATACCAAACGATGATCGGTAATATTTCATAACCTTAAGATGATGGGGCAGTACAAGAGATGAGCGGTGAGTGTAAAAGGAATGAGGACCGATCTCAATTGGGTCTTTTTTCGAGGATAATTGCTCATTCTTTGGTTAATTTACCTGTACCCCTAAAGGCAAATTTTTTTGCTCAATTCTGATCCATATACCCGCCAGTACCAGACCGCCCTCTCACCTGTCCCACCTGATCGCTGCATTCATCATCATCATCATCCGTTTCGCGCGCACACGGAGCAAATAATTTTCCCCGTGCGCGCATGCGGTTTTTCTTCCTCTTCACATTTTTCGCCCACAAAATTAGAATATTTTCTTATTTTGCAGTCGTGTGCAGCATTTTACTTTATTTTTCGATTTTTGCATATTTTTGCACTCGGAACTTCTTTGTACAGGTGCGAGTATATTTACTCGAGTCTCGGTATAATTATTTTTATTTTTGCCTGAACTCTTTTCTGGCCTTCTTTCATACCGCTGCTGTCTGTCCGATGTGGTGCAGTACACCGATCCACAGTACGCTCTGGTGCTAGACTTGACTTTCTTAAAATCCCACAAAGTTTGAATAAATTGTTTCGCTTGTGTAGTGCAATTTCCTTTTCTTTTTCTTTTTTATTTCTTTTTTTTTCAGGTAAAATTACATCGAAAATTAACGTACAAAAAGCACAATATCGCGAAGGATGGTAATTACCCCTCAGGTGAAATACCATTCTCCTCGGTAACAGCCGAGGCCCCCAGACTGAGACTGAAATTTTCGGAATTTTTGGTTTTGTTTTTGTAATTTTATTTCTCCGCCGATTTTTTGTTGTTGTGGGTTTTTAAGTGTTTTTCTGCTGTTGTTGCGCTTTGTTATTATCTGGTACCTTTGAGGTGTTGGTTGGTTGAAATTGAATAACAAAATGTCAAAATATATGTATGTAGCATAAACACCAGAAAAATATAGAAATATAAACAGGAAGAAAGATCCCACAATTGCGAATCTAACAAGACTCGGATGTCTGATTTTGCGCGCCTAAGGGCTCTGTGAGAGCGTTTAAATTGAAGGTGTCGCGCCACCAAGGTGCATTCGAGTCATTGTCAGCCTTGGCTCAATAGCTACGTGAAATATCTGAAAAATAAAAAAACTAAAGCCTGGAAGAGGCTACAGTGGCAGTCAAAAGTAAGTTTCCGGCATTAGAAACCACAATGTCCACCGTTATTTTGGAACATTCTTGCTATTCGACGTGGCACAGATAAAGCATATATCCTGCAGTCTTCCATAGAAAATTGTAGCCATGTCTCCTCAATTAATTTTTTTATTTCTCTAAAGTTTTTATGCCCTTTTCAGACATATTACACAGACCAAGACCACATATTGTCGATAGGAGAAAGATCGGGGCTTTGGGGAGGCCACTTCAGAACGTTAACGTTATCCTCCTTTAAGTATTCAAGCACTCTAGGAAAGCAAGATGTTTTGCGTCTGTCGTTAATATATGTAGGACCAAAAAGCTTTGCAATTATTTTTTATAGCTGTTTCAATTGACCACATATAATGTTTATATAAAAATGTATACAGAGTTTCATATTCAACTCTGCGACGTTTAAAATTCGGAAAATCAACAGAACTGTTGAAGCTTTATAGATTTTATGCGCTTTAATTTTGCATTTTTAAGTCTCAGAAGACCTTTGTTATCTGTTATTATTATCAACATTAAAAACAAGAACATCTAGCTAGTCCTA
This sequence comes from Neoitamus cyanurus, assembly GCA_947538895.1. Lineage (NCBI taxonomy): Eukaryota > Metazoa > Arthropoda > Insecta > Diptera > Asilidae > Neoitamus > Neoitamus cyanurus. The sequence continues at coordinate 10,731,883 of OX384549.1, forward strand.
GGCAAGACATACCATTATCAGCGACTCCATCAATGGCTAATTTGAGTCTCTACTATTTATTAGAACAACCAAAACACCGCTTAGGGGCAAGTTCTGAGGGTTGTACATATATTAATATTTTCCATCATGATCATGCCCAATTTAAGATTCTTGATTTTTCTAAACTGTTGAACTTTTCTTCTAACCGATTAACCGATTTGCCAGCAACAGCTTGCACTATATGAGAGGGCAGTTACGTACTTTCAAATTAAGCACTCGTTGACTTGGAGAAAATTTTTTATAATTTTTGTCACATTCTGCCTCACTTTTAAGTAAGACATAAAAACAAATAAAAAATAAAAAAGAGTGGGCTTTCTGCCGTATAGAAGACGTACCTTGCTATCGTGAAAAGATCTCCGCGTAGCGTATTGCGCGGCGGCATGAACAAGAGGAAAAAGCACCGGGAGAGGCCCCAAACTGATTCTGTTCAGTTGGGTAAGATAAAAAGATATTTAGCCAAAGTAAAAACAATAAACGAATTAGAGGGAGCGAGGGGGGATTAACAGAAACTGAAAGAAAACCGTCTTTTTGAATTGATTTCGCTCCAGTTGTATGCGCACACAAATTCTACATGATCAAAAGCGAGACAGAGGCATAGGAGAGCAGAGCGCGATCACAGCGCAAAAATTGGTTTATTTGTTGGTCACGTTTTCAATTCTTTTAATGACCGACGGTCAAGTTCCAAAGCAATTGTTACTTTGAGATCCGTTGTGTATCGTCATTTTGCTTGTTTTTTTATTTTTTATTTTATTTTATACATCTCTTTCTCCTCGTCCTCTGTGGGTATTTTAATATTGTGCGGATCAGAAGGCACCGTAGGTGAAGAGAGGCCCCCGCTCCCCGTCCCACCGTCTTAGGCCCCAATGTACATATACTCCATAAAACTTTCTGGTGCTCCGTATCTTCCCGAAGAAGGGTACTGTACACAAATCTCGAAAAAGTGATTTGCATGCATAACGCAGCCTTAAGGTTCATTGATTGTTCACAGCTTAGATTGGCTGAGCATTCGCCTTAGTTGTTTTCCTTTTGTGCGAAGGGGGCTTTTTTGCTTTTTCTTCGGTTTTAATCTTCTTCTCCTCGTTTTTGATATTTTTTATGGATTTTGTAGCCTTCTTCGCTCTTTCTGGGCCGTGTGATATGTGGCTTCGGTTTCAATAAAAAGATAAAAATCGATAAAAATTTGAGGAAAAGCGGGTCCTTTATTTCATCATTTCGTACAACGCGATTTGCGGTTAGGGACCTGTCGGTGCTATGCAGTATAATTCGGTAGGATTTATAATTTCATTTTGTATAAGAAAATCCTAAAAAAAAATTAATTTTTTAGCCCGTATTTTAAACCCCCTAATTAAAATATTTCTTCTAAACTTGCATATTACAGTTTTGTGCTTTCCATTAAGGTACGCATATTTTAATAGGCTGACAAAAAATATGTACATCAGGGGAAATTTTTTTTTTGTTCATAAAGGGTTTCAAAAATTTCAAAATATTTCGGTTTAATTGGCATAACTTCTCCATTTTAGGTCCAATGATCTTGAAATTTAATATTTCGATTACCCGAATAACCAGGTAAAGAATTGTGGCAAACATTTTAAGTAACGCTTACTTAATTTCGTTAGTCCAGAAACAATTAGTTCCAAATCAGCACTAGTGACACTTTAACGTATGTAGTATCAAATCGATCCCCGCCTATTTAACTTGTATTACCAGGCAACAGAATATATAGCAGGACAATCTATCGCCCCCTAAAAACACAATATTTTGAATTATAAAATTATTTTTAAGGCTCGTATATAGAAATTTTTAATATTACATACCTCATTCAGGGCTCCTTGCAAAAAACACTTATCACAGAAGGTTACAGCCCTAACACCAAAATTACAAGGCCGTCTGCATATGCGATTACCTTGATTCTTTCTCTATCCAAACTTAACAGGATTTTATTAATAACCAGTAACCAGAGAAGAGGAGATATAATGCCTCCTTAAGGAGTTCCTCTGCTCACATATGTATCTAGTTAACTGACTGTCTCTCAGGTCTGACTAAATGGTTGTAGACCTTCCCAGTCGGAAATTAAAAAAATACCTACCATAAGAAGGGCTTTTTGTCGTGATTTTTTAAATTGGGTTGGGCGGACACTTAAGCAATTCTTTTATGATGATTTCAAAAAGCAAATGTTTGTATGGAATATTTTGAATCAATAAAAAAGTATCCCAAAATCTGTCGACATGTGAATGTGTAAATCTGCTTATTAACAAAAAGATAATCTTACATGGGAAACAAGAAAAACTGATTATAACATGAACTTTCAGGCTTTAGGATCAAATCTAAAATACAGACGGTGTAATTTTTTTAGTTTTATTTTTTTATTTTTTCATTTGACCACATATCCCGAGTTATCTCTGCTTGTTTTAATAAATTTTGGGACTGCTGGCAAGGACGGCGTCTCTTTTTCTCGAAATATTTCCTTGAGTCCATTTCTGCTATGCAAAAAATCTGGACACATCCTTAGTGACGGGTAGAATTTGTCTGTCAAAATGCCTAGCACCTTTTTCAGTGCAAACCCGGCTGCTTCGCCTACTGACGAGTCCAGCATTCTGTTTTAAAAAATTTTCAGAAAGCCTAAATAAGTTTGAATTTGCCGCCACGCCGTTACGATTTAAATTTTACCGTTACACCGGACATACCCTCTAAGCTCTCAGCTCTCAATCAGTCAGCCCCCCCAGTTTACGGGTTGAACTTCGTTCGTGCGAGTCCGCTCAGCACTTAGCGGTGGGAAATAATTTATTAAAATAAATTTTCGCCTGTGAGAATGTGCAGAAAAGTGCAATAATCGCTTCCTTAAACGTGCAGCTATTGTTTTTAAAGCATTCGGTGTGCTGAGCGACAGTGTGCAAAGTGGAAAATAAGAAAATTTCATCGGCAGCGTCATCGGATGGCGGTAAGTCCGGTCAATGAATTTTTGACTTTTAATTCGAACAGTATGAGAGAAAAATGGTTAGCTCTGCGATACCATCCGATAATACAGATCACTGACTGATGTTTCCCCACTCATCCACCCAGCGCTACTCTACTCAGAGTAGTAGGACAGTTGAAAGGTGATCAGCAAATTACTTTACCGGATGTTTCTACCCCTTCGGTTCGAAATGGTATGGCACGGTTTAGGTGGCAACTTTTAGGTTCACAGATGTGGCAACGGAAACTGTTCTACAGAGGGAGATTTTGTGTTCGAATTCATTTAAACAAATCGTAACAATTTGGTATAATGTGTGCCGTGCCGCCTTGCAACCATAGTAGGAGGTTACAGAGAAATAGGCGCTGCGATTTTTTGTGTCTTGTATATAAAGGGTGGCCCATTTAAAAATTGGAATTTCTTTTTGTTATAGAAAAATAAACGGCTCAATATTTTTCAGTGGTTGAATATTTGTTTGAAAGGTTGCTTTATGTCATTTATTTATGAAAAACAATTTCGGTCAAATGACCAGCACGGCTGACTTGGCAGTAGCCCATTCGGTCCACCTAATTCTTGAGTACATTTTCGATATTTTCGGGCCTTATATATCTCGTACTTGAGGTCTTGAATTGTTTCTGGTTTGTTGGCGTAACATTTAACTTTCACCGTTTCCCAAAGATAATAGTCCTACGGCCATGTTTAAACGCAATAAAAAATCGATTTTTGCAAAATTATTTGCTAAACCAAAAGTGCTATAGACACAGTTAGGTGCCAATTATTCGGCTAAGTGATCACAGAAAAAAACAATACTTTCTCTTCCAAACAGTTGTTTTGAAATTCACTAGGGCGCGTGAACACAATCGCTGAATAACTTATTTACTTTACATAAATTTAAGTCATTAAGGACAATTGGTGTTGTCGTGTTAATTGTCGTTTAAAACTCGATCATTGCACTTACCCCATTAAGAAACCATTGTAAGATGACAGTTCATATCACAGATCAATTCATATATCTTACTCCGTGGAGCAGAAAAATATAATTGAATGTCGTCGGTATTTTTTATAATATCACACCTAAAATCAGTGACACTTCGGTCATCAATGTAGATTGAAAATAGCAACGCGCCCAGAATTGAGCCCTGAGGAACTCCACTTTTAATTTTTCCAAAGTCAGAGACCTCGCCATGTAAGCAGACCTGCCTACTAGGTAATTATTTATTAATTTCGTTGATGGTGAATCAAAGCCATAGCGAGCTCTTATTTTGTCAATGAGGCAATGCTTGCGAGAAATCCAACAACACTAGAGTAGTAACTTTGTCAGTGTAAATATTTTCTACTACCTCATTAAACATTTTATCATTCTACCGTAACCTTTGTAACAGGTGCCGCCAACATCAATCTCATTCTGCCAACGACGACGTATGTTTTGAATTCAATGGAAGGAAGGGTGCAGATTGAAGGTGTTTCCGTTTTGAGCTCAGAGACCCTCGTGCACGTATAGAGCTCATATTAAATTTTGGCCGGATTTAAACAATTTTGAATAATTTCTTCAATTTTTTACAAAAATGTGGAAAAAGTAGTACCTTGTATCTACCGGTCCTCTCACCCGTTCTCGACAATATCTGGTGGGTGTTTAAAAAAAAACTTACAAAATGTGCGGCAGAGAAATCCCAAAGGTGCGCTACTTGTAAAATGTTCGCTTCTCTTGATTGCACCCAAACACACTACCTGGTGTGATGGTACAGTTTATGTGATCTTTCCGGATGATGGTGATGACGATAATGATGATGTAGACGCCATATCCAGACTGAATTGTACCAATAAGACGAGGAAGACAAAAATACCGTGATATCTCAGTCTTCGTAACAAAAAAAAACCATAAAAAAGACCCCAATGGCTCCAAGTACCCACCTGGGTCCAGCCAAGAAACAATAAAAGTCAAAATACCCGCGATGCTCGCTCAAAAGTGTCAAAATTGAAAAATCCGACGGCCCCTCCCTCCTTCAGGTGTGCGCAGCCACGCTGATGGAATAAATTCTTCGGATCGCGCGCTGGACGCGGACAGGGGCTAATATGACTGCATCTAATTAGAGCCGACAAGCCGAGTGCTACCGGTATAAGCCCTCCTTACGACCACTGTGGGCCCGTGCCTTTTTATTCGCCTTCTTTTTTTTTTACCTTCAAACGATTTTTTCACCTGGTCGTTGTTGGTTTTTTTTTGTTTTGCCGAATATTTCTAACCACTGCGCCGCCGCATGGCCTTACCTTAATCGGGTGAGCCCCAAAATATTTCTTGTATTTTTTATTTCCTTTTTTCTACTTGGATTCATCCAACGGTTGTCTTAAATTTTTTTATTATTGTGTTGGGAAGCAATTGGGGAGCAAGTGTCGATTAATAAATGGCACCTCCCATACCAACCGCCGCCACCGTCGAGGCGTAAAGCTGCCCGTTTATGTAACGAGGATACGGCGGAGGGAGTGGTGATGATTTTGTTGCGGAGGGGGTCCAAATGAGTCGACTGGCACACAGCCTGTAACCCTTCCGGTCTAATAAGGGGTAAAAAGAGCGCTACATCGACTTATGATGTACTCTACTGCTCTGGGGGATGATTAAAACACTACACCACCCCCCTGCTCCTTAACTGTGATCACATCTCTCAGGGATTAGTACAATTTTCCCTCCCGACGGCAAGTGTAGCGATGTAGCGAGTAGATTTCAGAATCTCTTCCGGAACCCAACAAAGACGTCAATTGTTCGCATTTTCAGGGCAGGGGGAGGAACCCCATTCACTTCCTCGGCTCCTATTGTTTAGTCATTTGTCGGAAGATTGCTCCAAGCGGAATTTTTGTCTCCCACGGCTGAGAAATGATTGAGAGATACAAAACCACATTTGCCCTTTTAGGGCGGTTTCCCACTAACAAGAGGGAGAAAGGAGCCCACACAAAAAAAAAAATTGTTCGACTGGTAGCAGACTTTCTGCAGGAAAAGCCCCAACCCTCTTTACAGGACTTGAGAAAAGGGTTAAGTGGATGTTTAATTGGCAGCGATTATTTTGAGATATTTTAAATAATTAGCTGCAGTTTTTGGGATCACAAAAAGGGTTAGGGAGAGATTTTTTCTGTCGCCGCTAAAGAGGATAATTGTGATGGTGCAAGTCTAGTGGAGAGGGAGTTACACAGTGCTTACTGAAGGGCTGCGTCGTGCCACTTCAAATTTTTAAACAAAATACTTTTTCAATGGCAATTTCGCATCTTGTGAGTTTCGGAATCCCTGGCTTGAAATTTTTTCTCCGGGATGATTCCGCTTTTGTTTTTGTTTTAATTCACCAGGTATGTCCTGTCTTGGGCCAGAGGTAAAATGCATACTGAGAGGAACTCTGTGGTACATTTCCTGGAAGTCTCATAATCTTTCGCTTCATTCCGTTGGGTTTATAGGAGTGCTGCCCAGGGCAGCGGTGAGGTAAGAAAAAGAAGAAAAGGGTCTTGCGAGCGACAACAGAAATAATTGCAAAGTGTCCATTAAATACATAGGTGCTCCTCGCTGCCCTGTGTAGACTGGGCCCAGTGCCTCTGGGATGCTAGAGAAAATCCAACATCGAGCAAGTCAGGTCGGCTTGGGCTACGCGGAGGAGCTGCTGCAAGCTGATTACTCTTGAAATCGCATGAATATGTATGAGATATTCGCATTCGATTTCTGGTGTTTCCACGATGATCTCGTCTTGTTGTGGGTGCGCTCACCTATGAAATTTATCATCTGGCCGAGAGCCCCCGACAGCCGCAGACACATCCATCGCGGGGCTGCTGCTTAACTATACACTTCACCTTTCGTGTTCGACACGTCGCGTAAGACATGGGATGATGGTGAAAATGGGATAAGGGACGCGCGACCACTTTAGCCGCTCCTTCTTTACCCATGCCCTTACCTGAGAGGTGTCCGAGGGGACAGGGGAAAGGAATAAAGCCACAACGAAGATTATTCCGGTGACACTCATCCCGATAATGGCTATAATCTGGCTAAATGTGCTAAAGAGGGCGCGAAAAAGTCAATCAATGGCCGGACAAACGGACCAACGTATAACGTCTTGTTTCCGAGTAGTTACCTACCACAATCATGACAGACTCATCTCGGATGGCGTTAAATTTTTATTATTATTCCGAGATCACCTGGTCCCCCCACCCTCTCTCGCCCTTTTGCTGAAAGGTGCCCTGGACATGGAAATGGAAATAGTCAGAAACGCTAAACGACTTAATGATGACACAGTCCCAAGACCACGGCTAGAAAGAGTCAATTATTTTTGCGCTGTTGTGATCGCTCCTTCGAGGGGCATCTATCTCGACAACTGGACAGACGATGCGATGGTACCAATCGGTGGAGGAGGGCGACCCCACTAAAACCAACATACTCGCGAGAGTCGCTGAAGAAATGCAAAACCTTTCTTCGAAGAAACCGGCCAGATATGATCTTACAATTTTTAATTATGTCAACAGACGACTGCTACATGAATTCCATACATTTTAATGGGCCTACATGCATATCATCCTGGAAATCATGTCGGTCTATCCCAATTTTGTGCACAGGCGACAGAATATACAGGGTGTATAAGTTGTCAAAATGAGAGGAGGTGATAGATCTCACTTAGGCAAAATCGTGTGGGGGTGGGGGAAGAGGAAATGCCTCTGTTGTATTTCTCCGATGTTAAATTGATAAGTTCCTCATTATGTATTTATGAATCACTCTGTAACTCGAAAACGGTTCAGATCCCCCCCCCTTCCTAACCCATGATATAATTTTTTGTTTGTGTAGGTGAGACCCCTATCATGGCATGCATTAACTGATACACTCTAATAATAGTATAACAGAGTTAAAAAAAAAACAATTATGAAAATATTTACATCGGAGCAAACATGTACTCCAATTTTGTCGATTGGTAACAATTAGCTAAAAATAAGTACTGCGGTCACTTTAAGGGTCAGAAGTTCTTGAAATCGGTTCAGTCTGCCCTGATTTTATCCACTGGCGACAGGATGGATATACATAACAGGGCTTTGTACAAAATTAAAAAAAAAACATAGCAGACCCGGTAAATTATTCGATTGAGGAATTTTACTGTGAAAATAAACAAAAGATGATTTCATTTCAAATAACTTTGGAAAGTGGGAAAGCATAAGAATCCCCCCCCTGCTCCGCTCTGCCTTGGAATCTTCCAGCTTACTTACACGGTAATAATAATAATGAGAGTTGGTATTCAACGCCTTTCCTGGCAATGCCAATAAAATCGCTGTCAGGACAGCTTAAACATTTTCTCTTTACTTTGGTTGTTGAAAATTTAATCTTAACTTTTTGCAAGCGGTTTTTAAATCCTTCCAATGTCCAAAGTCCAATGTGTCAGTCGAAGAAAGTGGGTAATGAGAATTAATGATAAATAAATCGTAGCACGGTTGCTCTTTTCTAGTGAGCCCAACCGCAATTGCTTTTTCTTTTTGTGAATTCTCAGCGAAAGATGGACAGGTGATAAGTTCGCCAGAGTTGTGTATAATCTTTAAAACTTAAAATCCACTTTTATGGCATTTTTATTTCTCATTTTTCGGGAAGATACAAAATCGCCTGGTTTTATTTTAGGATCCTTTTTTTTCGTATTTTTATTTTTATATTTTTTTCCATTTTATTTTATCCAGCCGGGTGACTGGGTGAAAGTCTGACCGCTTGGGGTCAAGGGTAAAATGCTGTTTTGGTCTGGGCGAAAACATTGCTTTTTTATTTACTTTTTTTTTGTATGTGGCATATTCCCTGAAAACGGAAACAGGAACATTCAGACGGGAGCACATGGCTGGAACTCCGGCTGGCTACACACGGGAGCACATTTTTCGAAGCGTGTGTACTACGGGCAGATTTCATGTCCTGTTCAAGATAATTCGTTTTTTTTGTTGTTATTATTTTTTTTATGTTCTGGTTCCCTCGTGCCCCATATAATCACGTGCATGCATGACAGGGGTATTTTGAGCTTTAAATCGATATATCGATTCGATGTTTTGCTGAAATTGCTCCTTCGGGTTGTTGATTTTTTTTTCTTTCTTTTTTTTTCGGTATGTCCTGGACAGGACTGCCCAGGACCCATTCGACACATTATGATTATGTCCAGGAGTAGTGAAAGCAAGGCGGAGTATATAAAAATAAAACAAATGTAACCTTAAGGGAATGTGTCGTGGGGATATACATATATATATGTATATATATATATATATGTATATATATATATATATGTATATATATATAAAAAAATGAATTTTTACTAACGAAATAAAAGAAGCTGCTCCCTTTCACGTGCTCTAGTGAGCAATATGCTGGGGTTCCATAGGACTAGCTCACATGCGAAGGAAAACAGATGGCCATGTTCCTACCTGTTGCTTGACACCAACGTTCAGCTGTTTTTTTTCTTCGTTTTTCTGTTTTTTTTTAGGGAAAGGTGTTTGACCGAATCTGAGACTGATTTTTTTTTGTGGAGTAAAACCTTTGATTTTATTTACGTACCATTCAGATATTTATTGTAACAGACACTCGCACACCTACACACGTGAAGAGGACAAAGGATGTTTTTTTTTAATATTCCCGGTTGTTTTTTTCTGTTCTCTTTTTTTATTGGAAATAGGTGGAAGGCGGCAGAAGTATTTACGAATTATTGTAATAATAATTCTGTTATGTTCGGGAAAACGTTTTTTTATATTTTTTTCACATTCCCGTCAAAATATTTTATGTAGGAAACAAGAACTCATTGGCGGGAAGAAGTCTCTTTTATGCATTTAAATATAAATTTCTGCAGCTTAAAATTTCTGAGTAGGATCAATGGAATTCTTTTGTTTGGAATTGTAAGTGATCTGACATTGAGATATGGAAGGTCTTGAAGGTTCACAAAAATAGAGGCCTTTCCAATACGACTAAACGCCCCCTTTCCAACTAAACTAACTAATGGTCAATAACTAATTCACTTTTAATCAATCCGTCTAAATCAAGCTGTAATTCGCGTTGAACTTGCAGAAAAAGGACATCGAAGTAAAGATATCCACAAAAATCTCAAACTGTAATTTTACTCAATAAAATCTGATTCTTAAATGTCAACTAACGTCAACGGGTTCTATCGCATGCAAAAATTAAACTTTAATTATTCTGATTTTTGGTGAGGCATTTGTGCAAAGAGCAAACTCACCTTCGTGACATTAGGTTAATCCACTCCATGTATACCTCAGAATCATTGTAAAACTACACACGACATAAAACAAAACTTTGCGTTAATAAACGAAGACATACCTGTTGCCCAGTACAACTCCATAACGTCTTTAGCGGGATTTACAGTTCTATTTTGTCTTAAGTCTTAAGCGTAATATTTTACCTGTAACATTATAAAAAAGGTCCAAAACGTCCATAAAAAAAACACACCTAAGAAACTTCCCCGCTAAAAATAATTTTGTTGAATGGTCAAAACCGCCATTTGTGTCTTTTCTTCTGTCGGTCAGTTCATTTCGAATTTCTAAAGTGTTGTGCGCTCATTTTTCGTTGGAGCCATTTCGGTTGTTTTCAACAATTACTTTTATGTTAATTGTGGCACAGGTAACGTTTTACATTTCAATTAGGCAGCCGCTGAATGTATAAAAAGGTTCAACACAAGAAAATGAACAAAACAAAAAGCGAACGAAATAAATAAACGGCCAGAGAAGAAAAAGAAGAAAAATCATAATAAGATGCCTCCACCGCTGGTTGTCTCATATTATGGCCTATGACTGTGACTCCGACTGTGACGGACTATATCACCTGAATTAACAAAGTTGCCGGTAAACTCTCGCACGGTAGACCTTTTTTTATGACGCTGATTGTGGAGCAGGGGGAGAGGGGCATATTGTACGTTTTATGATTTTCATGTTTTTTTTTTAACTTCCATTTTATTTCCCAGCCTCCTTCGACAAAAGTACTCTACTTAAAATTTTATTTGTTGTGCAGCTTGAAATTTCTGTTGTGCAGCGGTAAACATGTGACGACATATCGTTGGCGTTGTGTGATGAGAAGATGTCTGGATTAACCATAAATTCCATAAAAACTATTAAGAGAATATATTTTTTCTTTACTACAAAAAAAAAAGAAAATTAATGCAAATATTGCCCGAAACTACTTTTCAAGTAGATCGGGGGAGGAGATTGTTTATGACGTTTTCACCTGAGAAGTAATTTAATGTTTCTCGGCGTGTGCAACTTTTTTCAATCGTCCGATCGACTCAGATTACCTGCAGGGGTTAATTAGTATGCGAAAGGCATTAAATCATATAAACGACGTGAGCGGAATAAGTTCACCTAATCAAATGGGCATGGCTTTTGCACATCTTCACATTAGGGACAAGTACACGTGTACTAAATTTAATTATTTTGTTATGTGGGCTTCACTAGTTTTCCTAGAATTGTATAACCCGGATGTGAACGGTAAATATATTAAAAAAAATTATCATGAAAAAATAAAGAAACGCGGTTGCAAAAAGGAGGTCATTTTAATAGGCGGATCGATGACCCAAGCTTGGTATATTAATAATAGTAGGAAAATCGTTTTTCGTTAATATCTTAGCATCTAGACAAGCTATAGGAAAAATTTAAAAACATTTTGTTAGATCTTGAAATTTGTCTAAAAATTTAGTTATTCCAACCTTTTTCCTAAAGTTAATACATTTTATGTTGTAGCGTGAAAAAGGTTCAAAAGTTTGGACCACAATTAATTTTTCGCATTTATCTCGGTTTGGGTAACTCGTAACAAAAAATATATCCATACAATAGCTGTAGAGCACAACATTTTCCATTGCTTTTATACTTAACATTTTTCCCTGCGACAAAAGGTTAAGCCTCTAGAGAGGCGCAAATTTGCAAAATCGACGAAAAAAGTATCATTAATGCTTCCGATCTCAGCTGATAAATGTAAATATATATAGGGTTACCCAATAAGAATGTCCGAACTTTAAATTTGAATAAAAAACACAATTTTCGAGCAAAAATGGTTCTGATTGCTTCTTTTGAAAGATAATTTGATGCGATTTATGATTTGAATAAAATATCGGTCAAATGGCTACCGCGGCTCCTCTTGAAGACGTTCATCCGCTCACGCCAATTTTCGATGACTCTGTGCAACATTTCGGCCGGTATCTCCGCTACGGCTTGACGAATATTGGTTTCCAATGCCTCAAGAGTTGTCGGATGGTTGCTGTAAACCTTCGACTTAATGTGGCCCCAAAGGAAATAGTCCAATGGCGTTAGATCATACGATCTAGGCAGCCAAGCGATGGGACCATTTCTGGAAATTAAGGACTCACCGAACTTACCGCGCAATAAGTCCATGTTAAGTCGGGAAGTGTGAGATGGTGCACCGTCTTGTTGGAAATAAAGGTCGTCCGCATCTAATTCATCAAAATCCGGAAAAAAATTGGTCAACATCGTTTTATAGCGGTTGCTATTAATGGTAACGGCATCTCCTGCCTCATTTCGAAAGAAATAAGGTCCGATGATTCCGCCATACCATAATCCACACCAAACAGTCAATTTTTGTGGATGCAATGGTCATTCATAAACCACTCCTGGATTTGACTCACTCCAATAGCTGCAATTTTGCTTGTTGACGAATCCATTGAACCAGAAAAGAGAGAAGATGATCTGAGAAGATGATTTTGCGATGAAAATCGCCGTCGGCTTCCAACATTTCCAGTGACCAATCAGCGAACTGACGACAAATTTAATGGTCGGTTGGCTTGAGTTCTTGTGTCAACACCATCTTATAAGGATGCAGACCCAGACCCGACCAATCGCAAAATTCGCCAGGTTGTCATCCTGGAGAACCCCAACTCTTGAGAACGGCTCACGAACACTGGCTTGAACGGCGGCAATTTTTTTTCATTTGTTTGATTTACAGGCACCTTTGTATCGTGAAGAGTGAATTCACTTTCAAACTTTGTTACTATGCGTCTTATAGCGTGCTCAGAAGGAGCATTATGACGACCATTTTTTGCACGAAGCGCTCTTACAGTACCGACAAGAGAATGCGAATTTGCGTAATAATTTTGGACAATTTTCAAGCGTTGAATCAAAGTAAAACGTGTCACGATGAAATCGCAAACCTTACTGAACATAACTACACAGACCTGTCAAAAAACCATAAACGAATATAGCCGCCACGAGCTATAAAAACCAGGTCATCCCTATTGGGAAACGCTTTACATAGGCAGGAGAGGTGACCGCAAAAGATGATATGTACGTGTACCGAGTTGGTGGACAATATTTTCAGTCGAGGTTTACTATACTCTGACAAACATAAATACCATGGATTGTCTCCCCCCTTTCTGATCCGTCGCCCCCTCCCACAATTCTGGCGTTCTTATGAGGGTGGTGAAAGTCCACCTATTTTTTTAATGAATATAGAGGAGCCCATGTATTCCCGAGAAATACATATGAATTAGTGAAGGTAATAGTGGTATTCAACATATACGTTGAGAGTGTTACCAGATTTTTTTCCACTACAGTACATGGGGGTGATTCGGATAGCCCTCCATAGGAGGCACCTAAATTTCACCTTTGGCCATCACTTCTCCGGCTGCCCTGTATAATATGACGTCAGAGTTACTCGGCGCCAAACAAAAAACAAAAAAAGGGCCATCAGTTTTCAAAATTTAGCGGTCACACATACTTCATGCTATTTTAAACTGAAAACATACTTTTGGATTGTTTATTTATTATTATTATATTTTTTGTGTTTTGCCTAACACAAAATGTTGCACTTGGGGGCGGCAAACAGCCAAAATAACAGCACAGCACGGCACTGTCATTCAGAGCACCTTAGATGAAGTAGCACAGAAGTACGTCCCGAAAGATATTTTAAAAAGGTTCCCGAAAAATATTTGTTCAGAAAATCGTAAAAAAAGCGACTGGTTTGACTTTATTTTTTTACAGGAGCGCCAGTGGGGCCAGAGGGGCGTCCCTAACAAGAGGCACACGTCTTGAATCATTTACGCTCCATATGAGGTGAGAATTCATCAGGTTTTTTGGTTCGAAATTACGAAAAAAAAAAAAATTCCTAAAATTCCACTCGGTCTGAGACTTGATGATGATATGGGAAGCTGGGGCCCAGAAGATCGTCTTAATTTTACGACTTAACGGCTTGCCCGAATAATTTTTATACCCTCGTTGTCGGCCATGGCCACAATTCGGTTCTTTCACTGTTCATTTTATACCAGCATCAGCAGAGGAAAGAAATCTGTATAAACTCACATATGTGCATCTATCTCCGAAGTGACTTTTTTTTTAACGAGCCCTCCCTTGCCCGATGTGTGTGTACGATGCTCCCGCGTGGCCGAAAATTATTAAAAACCTAATAAAATCCGCCGCCTCAAATACGCCCTTAAGCTCCAACAAGAACCTCATACCTTCTGTTGGAAGACAAAAATCGAAAAACGCTGGGGGGTCCTAGACACAACCCCCTATGTTTCGCCTAGGAATACACTCCTGCAGGAGCTCACAGGCGCACTTCATATGGCGAATATCTTAATTATTCCACTCTAATTACGGCGGGAATTGGGCACGATAAGACCCCGTCCATTGTCAGGGGGATATTCTCATATTTTCCGCTTTCTTATTGTGGCGCGCTCGTCTTCCTTTTTTCCTTTCTGATGCGCCTGAATAAATCCCGAGTGATCCCTTTGTTCTCCTACCCTCGCCCACAGGATAATTATTGCATTATTTCTTTCTTATTTTTTTTTTTTCATTCCCGTTCTATTCTTTTTGGGGCTTCTGCCGGGGAAAAATGGTTTTAATTTGGAAAATATCAGACCACGACTATTCCCTACGTGAATAAGGTGAGGGGTTTGGGTGGAGTAGGGGATGGGTACCCGAGACGTTAGTCAAACTGTTGTATCGCGTTGTTAAAGGTATTCAATGCATTTTTGATGACAACCGTGGGGAGCTTGGAGATATGAATTTCCTTCACTGTGGGGGGACGCATAGTTGGTGTGTGTCCTTCCGACCAAATCAAATATTGCTGACAGAAATGAGTTTTAATAAGGGAAAATTAAGTTCCCCACAATAAGATTCCCTTTGTCCGGGAAAATGCAGTTAATCCGGAAAATCTTAATCTTGACAGAAGTTCCTGGACACACTGGAGAGAAGCATTTGTCCTTAGAAATGTTTTAGTTTTTCAGTTTCTCAACACGTTTTGGGAATTGTTGAGTATTTCCAAAATACAATGTATATCTTTTCAAACGCCTCTAGGACTTTGAAGATGGGTGCAAAGCTTTAAGGCGAAGCTCGCATAGACCATTTAGAACCATTTGAGCCATGGTCGTCTTAGACGGAGTCTGACTATTTTCTTTTACCTAAATTTTGTGGTTTTGTCGAAAAAACCCGGATTTTACAGTTAATTGCTAATAATGGCCGGTTTGAATGATAAGTGAATTTTTTTATTTTATTTAATTAAAGTAATGTCTAAGCAATCTGACGAAACATATTCGAAGCATCTGTGTCTTCAGACATTTTTTTACAGACATTTGAAGTTCACGAAAATTTTCAAAGATTTAAGAAATTTGAGCCACTTATTTCTTACCTTACAAAAAAAGAAAACCCTTTAGGACAATTTTTTCCATGCTTTCAAACGATCATTTCAAATTGCTTTTACCAAAGAGTCGTTTTTATTAAAGAAGAAAAAGGGGCCAATTGCCTGCGCCCATCGATGTAAGAAGCGCAGGAATATTTTAAGTACGTGCCTAGCACCTAGCCACAACAGCTTTAATAAAACAATTGTGAGACTTGTGGTACCACCCGATGCCAGCTGATAAAAAAAATTCTAAAAAACCTTGAAACTCCTTAGAAGAAATATATACTTTGTTGTAACACCCCCCCACACATCAAGTTACACCCTCGCGAGTTTTCAATCTCTAAATCTTTTCCTTATACTGTTCACATTGTCACATTCCTTTTTCCTGGCAGGGTTTTCAAAAAGGTCATACTATTTTTTTGTTATTTCCATTTGTCGCGCAAAGATGGTGTGAGAAGTGGGGTTGATGAGGGTGAAGGAAATAATAATATAAAAGAAGTCTGAAATTTGTGAGGGACAAGGGCAGTTAGGTTTTTTTTTTTTTGCAACCGAAAAATAAAAATTGAGGAAAGAAAAGTCAACCAGACAGAAAAGCAATTTTGTCATCCTTCTGAGTCGGAGCCTCGTTAGAAAACGCAATGAGACCACAAGTCATGGCAAATGTATTGCCAAGATAATAAAAAAAAACTATCCAAGAAGAGTAGCAGGAGCTGCGCCCAAATGAGTCACAAAAAATAGAAAAAAAATGGAAAATAACAAAATCGAAAAACAGCTCAAACGATGGCAGCAGGTAAAGTGGAAAAAAAGAGTGCCCACCTGAAGAAGCAAAATCGCAATAAAAATGACTTTACGCTAGTCGGTAGTAATTTGATGAGCTCTCAGCACGATATTTTGTCAACATTCAGAGGCACTCATAGCCGAGCGGTGCAATCGAATCAAACGTAAAGTGGAACTAGAAAAATTACCACAGGGAACATATCACAAAAAAGGGAAGAAAAAAACAATTTTTTTTCTTTTCGGAGAAAATGTAAAAAAAAAGAAAGAGAATTTTACACGCCCGCAATGGAATTATGTGCTACTGCTGCTGTTCGGCTTCCAGGTGATATAACTGTAGAAACGCGGTCTTGTGCATTGTTGGCGAAAAGTATCTGCAAGACACTCCTGCAGCATGAGATGGTCTCTATTTCTGTCAATCCGGGAAGAATGGGGTAGGAGAGAGGTGTGATAATTTAAAATGAAATTTTTCATTTCTCTTCTTTTTTTTAAATTTTTTTTTCAACCAAACTCTGAGACCGAAATATTACCTAAACATGTTAACACAGGTAGGAGGGCATCCACAGGGGAGGGAGAGGTGAACATTGATCGTTTTTTGTAAAAAAAAAAAAATAAAAAAAAATACGAGCAGAAATATTTTCGATTGATAATTTCACGCCTGAGCGCTGAAATTTCGCTGATTTGAATTGTAATCGGATCAGTTGGGTAATTACAAGTCGCGTACTACTTTTGCCGTGTGCGGCGGTTTTAGTTGTGTCGTGTCATGTGTTAATTAGATTTAAGTGAAATCGTGATTGCGATTCGTTCCCCGATTCGTTTTATTGAAAATTTTTATTTTATTTTTTTTTTGGATTGGTATGGTGTCATATTTTTGAGATTTATTATTTTGTAAATAGCTTGATATGCCTTATCTTAGGCCAATTAGAATTTATGTAAATAAAGGGAATCTACGATTTTTGAGCTAAAAGTGGGTGTGTACACCCAATATAACGTGTGACGTGTGATATATGTGTGACCAATATAACGGTTCATTTTTACCTTTTTTTCGGTATTATACAGGGTGTACCAGTTAAAGCATTCCAAAATTACAGGGCTGATAGATCTTACCAAGACAAAAACAAAACATCGCGTGAATACTATCTTAATATCTTTTCCAAAAATCTAAACTCTTATATTCAGCTACCTCTACCACTGCAGGTACAGTCACTTGCTAAAATGAAAAAGTGTTCTGCAATTTCCTAAAATTAAAGATTTCCCAAATTATCTTCGAAATTCACGTAATTCTTTTTAAATTTTTATTTTATTACCCATCTTATTGCGTTTCCATAGAGATACAACATGTCTAGGTAGAGCAAGGAAAAATTGGGAAAATCTTGAAATATGGGAAATGTGAGAAAATATTTTTATTTTCGCAAGTGACTGTATTTGAGTTTGTACCCTGTAACTTCAAGACGGTTGGGATTTGCCGCGCCGCCCTGCCATTCGATTTGGAGTTTGCATAGGTGAGTTTTATCACTCGTATCACTTTGCCATACGTTAAATGATACACCCTGTATATGTGAAATATTGATTTAAAGCATTTCACCAACCACTCCCGTGGATATAATTGTGTTAATTATACACCGAATGCGCTATTTGATTTCTGTAAAATTTTATACCTACGGATTTTAAGGGGTCTGAAATTGTTTCCGCCCCTCAGCCGTTTATAAATATGGTACTACTCTTCTTGTATGCAACAAATTAATTGTTTAAGTATTTTCGTTCACAATTCCCTAACAGATTTAAAATAATTTAACCAGCTTCTTCTTCTTTTTGTCTGCATGCTTCGGAATGCTGTGAAATAGCAACAGAGTAATTGGGAAAAAAGTAAAATTATTTTCGTTTTCATCCCTCTGTTTTAACACTCAAAAGAAAAAAAATAATAAAAAAAGTAAAAAAAAATACTCCCAATTATCCCATGAAATGTGTGGCCCAGATAATCGAGCCCATAAAACCGCAAGATATGTCAGGGTCAGTAGTGGTGGGCATAAGTTAAGGTAAGGAGGTACGGAGGAGCGCTCTCATGCACGTAAATTATCCCGAGGGAGTTACACTGGTACGTTACACGGCATCCCGACATCTGCATGCATAGGTAGCGTTGTGTGGTTGATTCGGCACCTGTTTCATTCACAATTTTCCGGTTCGGAACATATTTTCGTGAGACGATGAATTTTTTGTTGTGGTTTTTTGTTTTTCTTTGCTTTTGGTTATGCCGAAAAATTTTTTTGCACACAACCGGCCATTCATGGCGCTTCTAAAATTTTCTTTATGGTCAAGCGGGTGTTGTTCTTGATGTGGACCCGAGTAGACATACACAATATATGTATGCGGCAAAATCCGAAAGAGTGCCCTCGGGATTGATTAAGGCAGTTAAAAAGTTCGTTAATTTTTGGGGTGTTTGTGGGGGGCAAATCGGTCGTACCGTATCGTATCTGATGGGTTAGGCGATTCATTTCAAATGTACTCTTAGGTCCCATCCTGAAAATGTTACAAAAAAACGATCAGTCACGGGTAAATCGCACACCGATAAATTAAGTCGTTAATAGCGCTCTAATTACTGGGATGTGGTAAAAAATCAATAAAAAAATTCGACCGCGGGCAGGGAACGAAAGGAACAGTTATCTCTTGTGGGCATTTGTAAATCACTTTTTCATTCCGATTTTTATTTTTTTTATTTTATATGGGCGCTTTTTCCGTCATCGGCTGGCCCCAACACCTACACGCAACTGTCGTCAGTGAGGTAAAAACTAAAAGGCGGAAACACAAAAAAAAAAAAAAGTTGGGAAAGACAAAAAACATATGCCGAAACGAACGGCGACTTCGAAACAAAACTTCTATTGACCACGTCAACCTGGGGAGGAGGGCTCTATACACTCCTTGTAACAATGACCCCATCAGCGTTAAAATCCAATCAATCCGAGAAGATATCGCGCACTGCTGGGGCGGCCGTTGCTGCCGCTGCCGCGGCCGGTGCGGTGCTGCTGCAAATGGTCTTGGATTTTTCATGAAGTCGGAACCCAAGACGTCGCGGTGCGGCGACCCCACAGCTCAACTTCAGATGGCTCAGATATACTCCAATACTCGAGCGAGCTGCGTGCGCGAAAGACGATGACAAGCCCAAGCCCCAGTACGGGGAGAATCGACCGGCCGGCTGACCGGCTCGATCCAACCTGGACAGACTCACCGGCCTGGAGATGGCTGGATGGCATACGTAAAACGCTCAAATAATTAACAGGGTAATATTTAACGGGTATCCATTTGGGCCATGGCACCAGAAAGGCTTAAGAAAATCACAAAAATGACGACGCTCCTATGGCATGAGGGGGCCACACCTTAAGAAATGCTTTCATAAGACATCGAAGATCTCAAGCATTTTAATGTTGTTTTTTATTCAGCCGTTTCTTAGTAAGCTGTAGGTATGCTTTATCAGTTCGTACCGTTGTTGTTGCTGCTCTCTGCTGCTTTTTTTTTATTATTTGGATTTTTTTTTAATTTTATTTGCCCGCTAAGTCTGTTAATTCTCGCGTTGGAATTTCATTTAATGACAACAGCTCGCCTTGACTGTGGCCACGGTGGTGGGTGCGGGCGGTCGGACGGGGGACAAAATTAATTACTTTCAGCGCGAAATGATATTTCGTCTTTATTTCGCTTCTTTTTTTTCCTGCTTTATTCCCGCCCGTTCTTCGGATTTCAATTTTATTATACCTCCGATCCGGCTGTTTAATTAATTAATCAAAAAACAAATCAGACAGGAGAAAATTGTGAGCAAGAAGCAGGCATTTAAGACGGCCATAAACGGCTCCGCATCGTTGGTCTAACCAGCAGCAGATATCTTGGGGTGGAGGGGGTTCTGCAGTAACAGCAGATGTTGTTTTAATTTCAAAAATTTTAGCAGTTTTTTCGGCTTAATAATCATACGGGCCCCAAATTCGTAATTTTGAACACCACAAATGTACATGCCCCTTTCAAACCTACACCCACAAAACATGTGCTTGTGCTTTTCCTCGAGATTTCCACATATTCGCATTGCGTAAGAAGTTTCCACAATTAAACTGTCATAAAAATTATTGAGGGTTTTAACTCAATTAATTAATCGGCTTATACTGAGTCATATAAGTAAATATGCAAGTGCAAGAAAATTCCTGCCAATGCTTGCAAGATTTCCACACATACCCGGTCCCTTAGAAATGTTTCTAAGAATTTCGTAAAATTGCTATTTTTAAAATATAACTTTCCCGGTAGGGCTTTTAACGTTAATAGGCTGATACTGAGAAGTTGTCAAGAAGTACAATAAAATAAGTAAAAAAAAATTAGGAGTCACTAATCTGGGGTTTTGAACAGACTAAAAAAAATTTATTTAAAAAAACACGTTTTGTGGTTTTGTGGTGTCAACTAAAAAGTAATAAATAATTTTTAAATAACATTTTATTAAACGGCGATAGAAATCCCCCAGCTCGAAATAATTTAATTTTCTTGAATAAGCTTAAAATGAGAATGAAATGATTGACAAAAAATTTATATTAAATGTGAAAAAAAAATAGAACTCCGCAACAACTTTTCTACGTATAAAATCATATATCCTTTTTTTACCTGGAAGTGTTGTACCTCTATGGAAAGGCAACAAGACGGGTAAAGGCCTAAACCCATAGAGTCCGTCGGCATCAGGCGTCGCTTTGTGCGGCGCCGCACAACTATTGAATACATGCATGCATATGGGAGCTAACCCATAGCCGAAGCGCGCGGCAGCGCGTCGCGAGAGAGAATTTTAGAGGAATCTTCTATATTTCGCGCGGCAGCGCGTCGTAAAAGAGCTACTTAAGAGAAAAGCGACGCGAGACGGATTCTATGGGTTTAGGCCTTAATTCAATAAAGATAAAAGATAATTACATGAATTTCGGCGAAAATTTGGGAGAAACGTGAATTTTAACTCACTTTATTCTTGTTCAGTTTCGACAAAAAAATTCAACATCAATGAGGATGAATTGTTTTTATTTTTAGAATCCTGATGAAAGAAAAAATAAAATATCGCTACTTAGTATATGTTACGGAACCCTAAGTTGATACGGTTGCGACACGCACTTGCCCGGTTTTATTAATTCGTAAGATTCCCTTAGGAAAATTATACAGTAAAACTTAAAATTGCTCTTTTTTAAATAAGACCTTCCCGTCTGAGTTTTTATCGTTCGTTGGCGTTAACTGGGGCAACTAAGTGAACCATTCACATTTGCCTACAACCTACAATCAAATAAAAATGCCGTAGGACATTTTTCCAACTAGACTGTGATTCCTTCACCCACAGGAGTTGAAGTTTACACGGACCAAACTGTTTGGGTATTAATAGGCTTCACAGGGGGGGTATGTTCACCGCATAGGGAGCGAAAGTTTTCTTGTGGAAAACATGAAATAGTACTCCCTCCCCTTTTAAGACCGCAAACATCGTTCCATATTACTTCCTTACTTCGAGTGATGGAGGGCGCCTTTATTTATTTGGACTTCCTTAGTCGCGGTGTGCATACACAGCTCATTGAGAATAAACGCTCGAAATTTGATTGATGGCAGTAATTTAATTTTCAATTAATACTACACGCACACAGACGCACACTGAATAAAGATTTTAGCCTTGTCTGAAATTTATTGATTTTTTTTTTCTCATCCTGCCACTCCTGATTTTCTTATTCTGGGGGATGTCAGCTAAATTATTCGAATTTATCTAAAAGTTCGTGGGTTGAAATATTCACCTCGCGAATATTTTTTATTTATTTACTTATTTATTATTAATAAATCAAAGACCTCTACGCAATTAAGAATTACAATTCTTGTGAATTTGTGCAGGTGATAAAAAACTGAAAAGTATTTAATTTTACAATAATAGGGCATAAATAGGTAAAGATTCTAAATAAAGAAAAAAAAAGTAAATAGTATTATGGAGACATGAACACTTGTATAGGATTAAACCAGATGGGCTTTATGCAGTCAAAAAGCTTTAAGGGGAGATATACACCTAGGAAAACTATTTAAAATTTCGGATTGGGAGTTTAACTATCTAAAAATATACACATTCAGAAATAGGTTTAATTTTTTTTATTTAAAAACATCAAAAATATACAAGGATATTCCTTGGAGCGTCGTAAAAAAATCCGCGCAGACGGTACCCACTGGCGTTTCTTCAAAAATCATCTCACAAAAAAAAACAAAAGGATTATTAAATTACATACTATAATCTAGTACTTGTCATTGCCGATTTTGAAAATATTGATTTATAACAAAATGGCGGACGTTTAATTTATCAATGACCTCCAATCTGTGATAAAATATTCTCAACTTTTAATTTACGCTGACGATGGCAAGATTTTTAAGCAGATCAATTATTAAAACGACTGCTCTTTATTACAGAGTGACATTGATGTTATATGTTATATATATATATAAATGAAGATATATACTGTATACACAATAAAACACCTTCAAAGGATAGATAGAACCGCTTTTCGACTGGGTGCAATTTTTAGTGAAGAGGCTAATTGGAGTCAGAGGATTGCAAATGTTTTTCGTAAAAATTGACTCTTTTTGTTGAGGGCGCTCTTCTTCAAACGCATCCCTTTAGGTACTTACCATTACCTCCAGTGAATTATACAAGGAAATTTAAAAAAAAAATACTAAGCCCATGAAAAATTTCATTAGCTCGCATAAAATAAAAATTTACTTGGGTGACACACCCTAGATGATTATGAGCGGGAAAGGGGCAATTTTCGAATTAATAAAGACGAAGGCAAAACAAATAGGGACATTAACTGCCTCTAAGGTCTGCGGTGATATATTTAATTGTGGTTGTGCGCGCACCTCCTGTCGCCGCGAGAGTACCCCTTCGCGGTTGTCGCTCTATCCGCCGAAGAGGTGCCCTTTTTTGCGCCATCCTGCGTGGCCCATTAAATCGTTTAAGATCATTTTATGCGCCGTCCTGAGACGATCGGGTAATGTGTGCAATTAAAATACAAAAAATAAGAGAACCTCAAATGCGCGCGAGGAGAACAAGAGGTGGATACCTGGGCCTGGACGTAGTCTGGTTAATTCCGTCGAAGTGGTACCATAAGGAGTAATCGAGCGAATAAATTACCACCGCACGGGGACTGCGCGGACTCGCCGGTGACCAAGATTGCATCTATTTGGGATTGCATTAAAAATCTGTCATAAATGCGGAACAATTGGTAGCCGGCGAGCGCGGTATCATCTCGGCGAGGAAAGGAATTAAAGCGGGTTTTTCTGGGTGTAAGATGGCCTGGTCGTCATAAGAACGGCAGCGGCAGCGGCGGTGGCGACGGCAGACGGCGGATACCATGGCGGTTTCGGATGATACCTTCTTGCGGCTGCTGCTAGAGGCTTGGTGTGCGGTGCGTGGGTGCCCAGTTAAATTCACAAGAAATGCATGTCCCCCTTCCTCTCCGCACAGGCACCAACTTAATCATCATCGCACGGCACAGGACAAGAAATTCATTTTATGAAAAAAAATAAAACAATTAAAAATATTTACAGCCATAGGCCTTGGTTCCTCTTGCTCACAGAGTTTTTGAGCATCATAAGCTGGCTACTGAAAATTGCGTCTCAGGTGTGTTCAGGACACTGTAGTTCGAACAATTTACTCCGAGAATATTTCGGTTTTATTTTTTTAAGTAAGGCAAAATGTCTCCTCTTGGAATACGTGAAGTAGGTCAGGGTTGGCCCCGTTTGGAGGAACTATAATTTTGCAGCCCAAAAACTCACAGATAATAATAATATTAATAATAATAATAATTGTGTATTTATTTAAGTACAAAGATAACATATCTTGTTCGTACAAAGTTCAGGTAGAATTAAAAAGAAGAACTAAGAATAAAAGTTTGTGTTTCTGATGCATATAGGATTTGAGTATTATGCTAAGTACAAATTTAATAGTTCAGGTTTGGATTACCTTTACAACTATTGACACATATGTATGTTATTTTAGTTTCTCTTGAGTAAGTAATGAATATACGTGAAATAGTCTAATGTTCGTTTACATTAAAGAAAAAAGTATACAAAAAAAAACCCTTTTTGTGTCGAGCCGTTATGGTAAAAAGTTGTGGTGTCATACCAACTGGTGGGGATTAACTAATTTATAAGATTTGGTTCTAGAGAACGTATAAGTGGATTTTTGGATTTACGGCAGATTTGATTGAGTCTGAAGATCGTTAGAGCAAGGTGGTGTAGCTGAATGGTTAAAAAATGCCAAGACAGATTTAGCATCATTGCACTTCGCCACCCGGTGTTATCCGCAGTAGATCTAATCCTCTTTGGAATACAATAACAAAAATTAAATAAATTATTCAGTCTCATCATCTTGATCCTATCATTTCTTGAGCCATTAGATCTATTTCTTCATCTCTATCTGCATTACTAAATATTTCTCTATTTTCGGCGTTTAAATATGATTGCCCCAGTCTTCGGGATTCAAATCATTATCAGGCTACTTTTAGACTTGGAGATAGACTCTAAATAAATACTGCTGTGTTGCACTGAATGTAGGTGGTAGTTTGAATAATATGGATGGAAAAGAGAACTGATTCGACGAAAAAAATAGAAGGGACTGTTTTGTGCAGAATTTTATAAATTACAATTTTTCTTATAACTATTTTCTTCAAGTATTTTATAACTAGCTGGAATTACCTGGCCTAGCCCGTGGTTTTCCGAACTTTTACCCAAATCAGCTCACAATTTTCCTCAGATTTTCCTCTAAAATCCATTTTTCCCTTTTCCCGTAGAGCCCAAAAAGAGTTTCAGAATTGGGACATCTCCCCGATATCACATAACTGAATCGTATATCAATCTGGTAAAAATGGTTCAAAACCTACTGCTTATTTGACAACAAAATCAACCAAATATAAGCCTTCTTCGATAATTACTCTAAATTTTGAAGATTTTCCTTCACTGCTTAGTCTCTGGATAGTAAGACGTGATGGTATGTAACCTAAAGCCTGCCTCGAAAAAAACTCCAAATGTAGGTGAAAGGGGCATCGAAATCTTTTCACAGGTTCCGAAGTTTATATCGGACTTTCACAAAGATAGTTAGTTACACACAGGAATCGTATTTTATATAAGTTGAGTATTTTTTTAATTTAAGAGACATTTGCAAAAGAAAATAGAATTCATCCCTGAATCCAACAACTAAAATTAAGCGTACTTCACACGATAGCAAAAAGGACATCCAACTAAAGGTATCCACAAAAATTCCACTTGGTGGGACTTTGTTCGTAATTTTGACCGTTTTGGTAACTAATTTTACTGGGCTATAACCCTAATCTTGTATAGACATTTATTGTATAAATTCAATCATACTGCTACTTTACGGGAAACGCCGGGTCCGGCCAAGCTAGTTCACAATAAATTCCCAAAAAATGCTGTCGTCTCAACGAAAAAACCCTTCTGTGAGGGGTTGGAGGGGGAAAATCACAGATTTTATAATTTTGTCTTTAATTGCACGCTAAGCCCAGCCTACGTAAGAAATTTCAAGTTTTTAGATCTGCTAGAAGTATCTGATGTTTTTGATGATTAGTCAGTGAGCCAGTGACGAAATAATAGTATTTTGTGCAACTCGCTTCGCTCGTGCGTCTAACCCTGCGATCGTGGGCAATCGGCTAGTTTTCACCCGAGTTGCACACTGTATTTTTCCTCACAAGTGCGGCGGTTGGTTCGATAAGGAGGTCGGGGAAGGAGGAGTCCGTGGGAGCGGAACGGGGGGTGCGGGGGCAGAGCCCCCTGCAAATAAAAAAAACAATTTTTGCTGTAATTATCTCTCAAAAAGATATACGAAAGGTTTTTATGATATCTAAGGTACAGATGTTCAAAGCAATAAACTATTGCACTCATGCCCGGCTTAAATAATTTATTTAGGTACCTGAAAAGCATTAAAAGGATGTTTAACACGTGCGAGTATATAAAAAAAAATGGATTTCTTGAAAAAATATTCTGAGTGCACGAGTCTTAACCGTCGAGTCGAGTGCTCCACAGGTAGATTTCTAGAACTACTCATTGCTATTGCAAGTGCAAGCGAGAAATGCATACTCCTGTCCAGTGATCAGTGATGGGACATGTACTCACTCCTTCTCATTGCGTTGATCGAGCGACCCAAATGCACTCAGGTATACGGCTCCCATGAAGGATTTCTTGAAAAATTGAATTGAAGAAGAAAGAAAATATTCTGAGTGCATTTCCATTTCAGGTACCCATGTGTTATTCGAAGTCTCGCTTGTGTTCTTTAAAATTACCAGTGGGTTATTCCCAACAGGCTTTACAGTGGGCAATCGGCGTGTTTCCCCACGCAAACCCGTGCGGAATAGAAGTGGTTTCCGCGCACGTGGTAGGAAAAGAAATTTTGATGGTCGACATTTTGTACACTGTAATACATATCTAAAGACTTGTACTTCGGGATTTCGTTTAGTCCATTAAGTGCTCTCGGTAACAGAAATTTCAGACACAAGAGGGCTTCAAAGTGTCCTAAAGTTGCGTAGTACGACCATGCGCAGGCTCCTCTCAGTCAGTCAGTCCAGTTAACGGTTTGAGTTTCGTGTGTGCGAATCGGTCAGCACTCGGCATCGGAAAAGTATTTAATTTAAATTAATTGCGCGTGTGAAAAGTTTACAAAATGTGGAAAAATCGCTTCCTTAAATCTGGAACTTTAGTTTTTCAAGAATTCGGTGTGCTGAGCGACGCGTGTGAATCGCAAAAATGAAAATTGGATGGTGGTAAGTCCCCCAAGCCCAACAATTTTTGACTTTTAATTCGAATACTAAGAAAAAGAGCGACATGGTTCACTCCTCTCATTTTTCCGCCCGGTAATGCAGATCCCTGCCACAACAAACTCAACTCAAACTAGTAGAACAGTTGAAAGGTGATCAGGAAAATCTCTTAGCAGATATTCCTACCCTTTCCAATCGAAATGGTATGGCGGTTTAGGTGCCAACTTTGAGCATCACAGATGTGGCAAAAGGAAAGTGTTCTACTGTGGGAGGTGACTGAATTTGTTTAAATAAATCCTTCACTGGAAGCTGTGACAATTTAGTAATTTTTGCCGTGTTTCTGCTCTAGTAGGAGGTTATATGGGCGCTGCTGCGATTTTTTCTAATGCAATAACATTTTTAATTTTCCTCAGGCAGTTTTTTAATGGGAGTTGCTGATGTTCGCAAATAGTTCGCATAGAAAAACGTGTCTTCTCACCTCGCTATCCTGGCGGGAGGTTATGTAGGCTGAAAAGTAGATGCTGCGTCAGCCAGTCCAGTTAACAGACCCTCATTGTTTAGATTATTTTATTTTTTTTTGTCATGTGACCAGAACGCTACCTCCAGCCTGTTATCAAGTGACAGAGAGCAATTCCGTTCCTCATCTTGTTGAGCCCCACAGTATCGTGGTATGGCTGAGGGATAAATTTAAATCATTTGGCGATTTGTTTGGACAGTTTTAATAATTCAAATGCAAATGAGGGCGCGACTGTATCTGTATCTTTCCACTTTTCACCTTTTTTCCCAGTTCCCACAAAAAAAAAGGAGTTCGTTTCGTTTTTCATTCATTTTTGGTTTATCTCTTGTTTGATTTCCTCCAGCACTCTCCCATTTGATGGCCCATAAAAAATAGATTTACGAAAATTTATGGCATTTTTCTTGGTCTTTCTGGAGGAGTCTCACGTATGCCTCGTGGTCTGCCGCACAATTGTTTAATAAAAAAACATTTTTTTTTTTGGGTATCTCCTGTCCGGTGTTGTCGTCTGGGTGTAGTTCTTGGTGATTCTCTTGAAATTGGTAAAATGGGATTATGTCCCCGATGTCCGAGAACGAGACGATGCCACTTGAGACTTTGGTTTGGCCCATCATGAATGGGTGCTGCTGCGTTTTCAACTCGGGGGTTTCATTAAGAAAAAAGCCGAGTGAGGTCCGGCCCCGAGAAATGAAATAAAAATGTAAAAACGCTGAAAAGGCGACATTTATAGGCGGGACAGGGAATGCCCTTTTTCCCCCCTTTCCTCTTTTTCTTATCGGGGATCTTCAGCAGGTGTGAATGCACAGATAATATGATTTTTAAACAGTTTTTTTCACCTCGTTCCCGGGCCCCAGATTCAATAAATAAAAATATCGATTCTACCCAAGCGGATTTTTTTTTACTCTAGCGCAGATTCATTCACCTGGATCGGGATCGTGGGCTTGTTTTCACACACCTGTGGAAAAATTGTCCGGAATATCGCAAGTGCGATAGTGCATCTCCTCTCCCGCCAATAATCGTAAAAGACTCATCCGCAATAAAATGTGAATTTTGACGCGTTTAAGCGGCCTAGGCCTATAGGGCGCGCGGAGGAGCACAGCTCCCATCGTCCGGTGTCAAGGGACGCATCTGGACGCCATTAAAAGGCGATTAGAACACACCTTTGGTCATAATTTAATTCATGTATACGCTGCACACGGATGCTGGGCGATGCGTTCTAAACTGATAAAACCGCACAAGAGGTTTTCAGTTCTACCACCAGACCCAGGTGAAGTGTGTATGATGCGACAGCACAAATTCTGCAGACCAGAAAATAAAAATAAAACAAGTGCTGACGACTTCTGATGCAGCAGCAGCAGCAGCATCCAGACAGTACCAGCAACTTCCTTCTTGTTATCTCCCTTCATGTGTATGGTGCACCGGGGTAATTTCATTCATCCAAACACCTTAAGATGTGCAAAAATGAGTACATCTCCCGGGCTCATTTGGCAACATGATTTTTCCGCAGGGGGGAGGGGTGGTCCAGGGGGGATTGGACAATCTAGCAGAGTTCACTTAGACCATTTTACCGCGACTGGATTCGATTATGCTTAAATAAATTAGCGGCCAGCAATACACCGTGCAGCTGAGATGGACGCAAGACTCATAACCGTGGGCGGATTATACACCACACCTCTCAGCCACTCATATTGTGAATTTTACGGGTTTTTTTCCCCGATGTGGTATTCAGACTTTTTCGCATATTTTAGAATTCCCCTAGAATATCATCGGACGCTTAGCGCGACTCCCCTGACTTGTTATCGTCATTTCATATTTTGATCCCGCCTTGTTCACTGAAACGTTTTGACTTCCTCCGGGTTACGAATCATCGAACTAAATATGGAATCCGCGAACCTGTGTCAGCAATGTCCCGTTGTCTAAATGACTTTTATTCAAATATGGATTTTAATCTTTCAAGGAATTGTGTTAAAAGTTTTCTTCTATTTTTGCAGTAGTCAGCCTTTGATGAATTGTAAATAAATAAATAAATATCGTCAGATATTCTACTGCTTCACGTGAGGCCGTACTGATTTTCACGTTTTTCCCAAAATTTCAGTGAGCGGGACATACCACTAAATGAGCATCAAGAATTGGTCAATTTACTCGAAATAAGAGGGGACCGCAACAAAAAAAAATAGGAAGAGAAAGAAGTAAAATCGAAAGTGATGTAGCCTTTAATACTACCGACTATCATCGTGACGAGTATCTCCATTATATTGCCCCGATTACCCGGTGACGAAGCCCACCGCAACCACCGTGCCAATCCTACTGAAAAAAAAGTAAAAAAAAACTTTAAGACGTGTGTGAAAATCTGAAGTGTCTTACTCATGGGCATGTCAAAGGACGAAACAACTGAACTTTTTTTTGGCTTATCGCCACAGCACCCGAGCTGTAGCAAAACTGTTAAATTCTCCCGATAGTACAACACCGTCCGGGTTCATGGCATGGAACAGGGTCACTATACCCTGGCCCATCAGAATCGCCCCAGCGCAAGTGGCGGGAGAGGTGTGTATGTGCGAAAAAGTCCAGGAGGATAAAAATAACAAAAAAAAAACAAGAACGAGTCGCCAACAAAACTGCCGGGCGAACGTATCTCAAGCGCTGATAAACTTAAATGGGGCTCTATTAGGGGGCAACAATCGTGCCCTTTTAATCCTATTGTCAGTGCGGTCACAGAAACGGTGTTTTACCACACGTTAAGTACACTTCCGTCAAACATGTGTTTTTCCCTTTCCGGGCTACTGGGTGCTGGTCCTGCTGCTCCTCCTAGCGGTGTGGTGTCCCTCCTCGCCCGGCTGCGTTTCTGCGATCCCGACCAACAAACAGGAGGACCAGCAGTAACACCCAAAAAGAATGAACTCCAGAAGGCAAAAGGACAGCTCTAGACGGAAAGGAAACCGAAAACTTTTTCTTCCTACTTTCTTTTTTTTTTTTTGTCATGATTGTTTCTGTTCGGGTGTGTACATCCCTCTGGATATATTTCGGCAGTTTGCGGCGGACACCGCCGACAGGCCACCTACTTTTCCGGGACTGTAAAGGTCGACTATGACCAACCATCGCCACACGCTTATATAGGGCAACAGCGGACACTATGGTCCGATACAACGCCTAGCATTTTTTTTTTCCTGGGGTGACCGTGTTCACTTTTATTTTCGTTTCGCCTCTTTAGATGAACAAACAATCAAATCAGGAAGTGTATCTCCGTGAAGAATTAGTCGATGCTCCTGGGAAGGTGCTGGATGGGATACAAGCGGTGAGGGGGAAAGGTACAATTAATGGAAACGATGTGCAAAATCAGTGGCCGGCACTACTAGGTGCGTATAACGGTGAACATTTGCAAAAAAACAGAGAACAGTATGCATATACCGCCTTTGAATCACTTTGGACTTACCGGGAATGAGGAGGAACTTTTGTTTAATTTTTTATGGTATTTTTATTATTTAAATCCCGTCTGAATCACCTCAGTTACCTGAGCCAAAAAAAAACAAAACGTGAATCCTTGCCGTTTTTCTAATTATTTTGAATTTTCCCTTGAAAAATTGCATCCATGCAAATTAGGATCTCCGTTTCTTGCAAAAAGGGGCGCATGGGGTTCGTTTGCGAATAAATTTACCGACTACGCACATTTTCGTTCGTACAGCTTATATTCCGCCCAGCAGCCCTCAATACTGAGCAGAAGCTAATTAAAAATCTCGAGGGTGTTTCTGAACTTTGCACCTGTAAGGATAAATATGCTTTTCTTTAGAGACTTCAATCTTCCTCATCTGAATTGGAAACACTCTGATGACTATTTTCTTGACTGCGACAAACGCAAGGTGTGATTTTGAACGGGAATTTGTGGTAAATTTGTGCAACCTTGGACTTCATCAGGTTAATAACATATTAAACTCAAGGCAACGTCTCCTCGAGCTAGGGTTGCCAACTACTATTGGGAGGAATATAGTATTTATAGTAAAAAATATATTGCATGCAATTATGGTATATATGTATTCCACGGGAGTAAGAAAAAATTTATTTATTTTTAAGAGACTTAAAAAAGGAGGTTTTGTGTTTCCCCCGCCCGTATGTATGTTTGTTTGTTTGGGTGTTTGTTTGTACGCGACTTTCTCAAAAACTGCTGGACCGATTTTGATGATTCTTTCACTGTATAATCTATAGGAGGTTTTAGCATATAACAGTGTATATAAATATATTCAAAATTGCTGATCCAATATGGTAACCAACATTTTCAAATGTTCCATGAGTATGATGAAATTGAATACTTGGGAGTTTTTGGCGTCACTAATTTCGAATCTGTTATCAAAATTTAAAAATTCTAAATGGCGGATCCAATATGGCGGCCGAAATTTTTAACCGACTTAAACGAAGGGTGGTTCTTTATTTCTCCTGTATGTATGTATGTGAGTATGTGCGCGATTTTCTCAAAAACTACTGGCCATATTTTTATGATAATAATCAAAATAATCCAGACAAACTAAATGTCTTCATTACTAAGTACTATTGGATTAATACCAGTCAGGTTTTCACTATTAGGCTTTCGATGGAGTTAACCACCAGGCTTTGATTTTCAAGCTTGGATGACTTTGCTTCCCAGTACTTTTTCTAAAGTGGATAGCATCCTACCTTAACGAACGAGAGCAGATAGTATCCTTACGGAACACTTTCTCTCCACCTATCAGTAATATCTCAGGCGTACCCCGGGAAAGCCACTTGGGACCACTTCTCTTCATTATTTATAAATTACGCGATCTTGACCTTGTCTAACTCTAAAATTTTCTTTTACTCTGACGATGCTAAGATTTTTCGTAACAATTCGTAACAATTCTGACGACTCCTTGCTGCTTAACAGTGACCTGAATAACTTTTTTTTTATGGTGTTCCGCAAATTGTTTTCTCTTGAATATGAGTAAGTGTACTTAATTGTTTATTTCCCGTAAAAAAACAACTATTCAATTTCAGAACGTGATGGATAGAAGGGTATTATATCGACTAAACTCAGTGAAAGACCTGAACTCTAATTTTAGTTTTGATGATCATTTTCATAATATTGTTAATAGAGCTAATTTGGTGTTGTGTTTTATTAAAAGACTGTCAAAAGAATTTAATGATCCTTACGTTACCAAACTCCTTTACATAACCTTGGTTTGTCCTGTTATGGAATATGCAAGTCCTATTGGGGCACCTTTTTATAATATTCAATGTGATCGTATAGAATCTGTCCACACACGATTTCTACTGATTGCTCTTGTGAAATAAATATAATGAATTCAAGCAAAATTTTCTGTTTGGATTTTTGACCATGTTTCGGTTCTGTCGGGAGTGCCATAGGGCAGCCACCTAAGACCCTTGCTATTTATTATTTTACTTAATAACGCGTTTCCTCTAATTGCGAGTTCTCTCTATTTTGGCTTACGCTGATGACTCCAAAAATTTCGGAATGATCGAATCTCCACAAGATGATATATTTACTGAGTGGTGTTCACAGAATAAAACGTTGTTGACTTGGTACTGACTTTTGTTGATACTAAATTCTAAATTTTGGATGCCATATTGATAAAATGATCAATCATGAAAATTCCACTCTGTGCATATTAGCCCCTTTTAAAATCGACAAAATAACGGAGTATGAAGGAAATATATCGCGGAGTTTTGCAAAGCACAGTTGTACCTTGATATCTCAGGATCATGGGATAAAAAGTCCTGGGTGGTAGGGTTTACGTAAAGTGGATCGGTCGGCCTTTAAAGGTGGTCAGGTTTTTGCCTATAACTCCTAAAGGGTGCATCCTGCCTGTATGTATGTATGCCAGGATGCCTGTATCAAATCCTTTTAGTCCATCTAGGTGACAGAAGCCTCCGCTGCGCTGTGAGGTTGAAGGGGCCGATTTATGCAAAAGAATCGGTTCCGACATTTACAGGACTTGCCATCATTAAAGAAGTTAGAATTTAATATTTTAGCAATTAGCAAAATTATGGGAAGGTTTTATAACCAATACAAATGGAGGGAAACCTGGAATGTGACTCAACATTTTCCATCGACAGTTTGTGCATCGGTAACTGCATGGTAGCAAAATGTGAAATTAGCCCTAATTGCAGTTATTAAATGGTCTGAAAACGGCCCATTTTAAACATATTTAACTCCTTCCTTGTTGTTGTTGGCTGGGTGGGGATCTTTTGTACTATGTGCGGTGCCAGGTCATCCCTGAACTTTCTCTCTATTTATCGGCCTTCGAAGTTGTGTGGCTTTGCCTGTTTTTGAACATATCCCACCTGATAGCTTGGTGCGGGGGATTTGACTTTAGGACATAATAGAGAGAATGGGTTCATATCCCTATGCAATGGGGCCGTTCTGGTCTATAATTACAAATCCTTTGGACGCAAATGAAGGGGGGTATGAGGGGGTTAGAAACAGCTAGTAATCCAGGTGGATGGTAACAGTTTTACTGTAATTCCTGCAATTATTTCATGGAAAATTATGAAAATTGAATTTAATACCTAGAGATAGGCTTGCAGTTGTACAGGAGTAAATTTGTCTAGTCTAATAAATTGCCTGTATTTGAGTGCGTGCGGGGGAGAAGCTGGTACAAAACAAAGAAATTATACATCGGCGAGTTGATTAGTGTCATTAAAAATAAATAAACTTGATACGCCAACCCCAATGACCTGCATGTGCATTTCCAACTATACCTGACGATGCTAAAAAGAAAAAAGAAAAACAACAACAACATTTCCATTGAGCCCACATGAATCTGTGGCAGACGGTCACAATCCTAAATTAGCTCAGTGGGTACCTCAAAATGTAAATTATCGTTAAAATTCCAAAACAATAAAAATTAAAATCAATAAAACTCAGGCCAAGGCACCGCATCCGATACCTCGGACGCCTTATCTCACTTACGAGCCGTCCCCCTCACGATGTCCCCATCGTCTCAGGCGCGGTATATGATCTGCCTACACACCATATAACCATCTGGAATTTATAAATGGGCATAAATAACGTCAATTAATTGCTAGCAATTAAGAGAAACACCTCGAGAAAATTTTATGAAATTTTTTCATCCAGCAAGCGCGCCCGTGCGCCTTCTCAAAAAAGCATATATCGTCTGAGGTACAAATTGAGGCGAGTCATGGCAGGAATTTATCTCAGTGCCTTCATTCAAAAATCAAAAAAGCCAAGAGCCACAAAGAAAGGTAAAAAAAAACAAAAAAAATGGGCGTTATGTTTTGGGTGTCCCAGGGACACGAAAGCAAAACAAACACGCGGGGAAATGGAGGAAATTGTTAAAAAAAAAAGTGCTCAAATTTATTTAAAAGACACCTTCACGCCGAGGAGGACGACAACGAAAATCACGTTGAATAAAATTCTTCAAAAAATCAATAAAACCAGAGAAAAGTCCGAACGAGGAAACCAAAAAAAATAAAAATAAAAGTTTAAAAGACGGCGCGGTAAAGAACAACAGCAGTCCAAGTTGCGATGGGTCGAAAACATCTGGTTTTTTGGTACATTTTGTGGACGAGATGAGCACAAGGTGGGCCTCAACATTTATATCACTTCCGACCACCTCCTCTGCCGCACCGTCATCGTCGCACCGGGCGCAGCATCTTCACCTTGCTGCTTACCTGTGCACTCTCCCAGCGGACATCGGTCCATTCCGCTTATTATATGTGTTCCTTGTCGCCTTTTCATATAATAAAATTCCAATCGAATTGATTTCTTTGCGCCTTTTCGTTTCGTCTTGGATCTCTTGATTTGGTTTTTTTTTAAATTTTTTTTGTCGTTTTCTATTTTATTTTTTTTTTCCCTTAATGTGTGCCGGGAATGAGCACCGTGCGGTTAACTATCCGAATCACACCTGGGAAAATGAGTCTCCTTACAAATTAATCTCGTTCCCGTGGTGTGTATTCAAATGAGGCAATGGCCCTGCATGGGATCATCCGACGATGCCTGATGGTTTTAAGCACACCACACCGCATCCCCGATCTTTTGCGACATCTTTCTTTATTTTCATTTTTGTTTTGCCTTACGCCTTTTTGATTTCGCTTAGCTGGTAATTAATTAGACTACACGTGGTTCGACGATCAGTAAGGCACAAATTTGTCTTTTTTGTACATTTTGATTTCAAAGAGAAAATATTGCTTGTACCGTAGTACGACTTTAAAGTTGGCGTATTTTTTTATAGAACAGTCGGAAAACAAAAGGGGCCTTAAAATACATCCTTGCGGAAATACAGTAGCACCTTCTTTTTTTTTTCGTACAATCGTAATCACCCTAATCCCACTCTCCATAACAGTTATTTGTACCTTTTATACACGGAACCCTGAAAACGATTCAATCGGTTTGTCTGAAATTTTAACACAATATTTTATACATTAGTAGTTCTTGTCCATACTAGAATTATCAATTGATTTTGAAAATTTCATGTAAAAAAAAATTAATTTTTGTCCGGCTGAGAAATCACCTGAAGCAGCAACTAGCATTTCGCTGATCACCCCATTTGTGCAGCCATTATTTGTACACCCAATACTAAAACAAAACTTTTTTTATGGATTGAATATTCAATATTGATAACAAGAACCAAATTTGTGGTCTATATTTGCATTGAAAAAAGAAGATCCTAAACATCGGTCATTTTCCATGCTTCTAGACCAGAATGACCCCTTAAAAACAACCTATACCCACCCCTGCAGTGCTAAAAGTGGCAATATTTCACCCGTTTTCTTCATACACGTAAGGTACCTATGTATGTACATATATGCTCCCATACAAACAAAATTTACATGTCGCGCTGTCGCCTTAATTTATTATTTTTTTTGTTCTTCTCTCTGCCTTTCCCCACCGTTGCGTATCCTCCCGTCGTTAGAGAGTAAAAACAGCGAGAAAAAATGTTCACCCAAAAACCCCGAGAGAGGGAGGGGGGGAGAACCACCCTCATAATATACAAAAAGAAAACAACAACATACAGCACCCCGGCACCCTGAATGCACGGGCATAAAAAAAGCATGACCCGTACATGTATTTATACAAAAAAAAAATCAATACTTCCTCCACCCCCACCCGCTCACAAGGAGCTAGCAAAAAATGTAGAAGAAAAAAATTACTAGAAGGAAGGGGGAAGATGCTCGGAAATATAATGTATGACTAAATAATAGTTAAGGAAATTTTCATCCCTTCTGTGCGTGTGCAAATTTTCCATATCCCCCCCAAGACGTGTCCCGGACAGAGTCCCGAGGACACACCCTTCCCCTTCTCTTACCCTATCGTACATCGTCCGCAGCATCTTTTCACAGGCCCCAGCATCTCACGAGGACTTCTCATGTTTTGTGTGCCTATTTCGTGGTCGTCTTAAATTTCCCTTTCTGGAAAGCTGCTGACGGGCAAAGCTTTTGCTTTACCTAATTTTATTTCATTTTGTTTTTTCTTGACTGGAAGTGAAGAAGCAGAGGGGGATCCTAATGGTATCATTCTCACCATACTCATCTTTCTAGAAATTTTCCTTCTTAAAGATTTTCCTACCCCCCGTCTTTGTGTCTTCGTCGCATTTTTGTATCTTCCCGTCCACATTTATACCGGTAGCATCCATCGAACCACCCACAATCGTCCAGTCATACAGACCCTGCTATCCACCGCACCCCCATCTATTCGTATTGTCGTTGGTTTTTTTAAGGATGTTTTTTATGTGGTTCCTAACTAAATCTAGGAGCCCAGCATCCTTAACGCAAGCGGCATATCATTTTAATCTCTAAGACAAAAGGAGACGCAAAATGCGGTGCGTACACCCACACAGTTATACACACGCACCTTCTTTTTTTTCGTACAATCGTAATCACCCCAATCCACTCTCCATCTCCTCGTTTCCCTGCTCTACCAACAAGCATCCCATTTTTTTCATACGTCTGAAGAAAATGAATGAACGCGGGTACAAAAAATATATACAAAAAAAAAATCACCCGGACAAGCCAAGGAAGAAGGCAATGCCGGAGCCCGTGAAGGGCAGAGGTCCGGGGAGGGTGTGGGAGTCCTTTTAGTCCTGCTCATACAGTCAGTCAGTCTTACATCGAATTTATATATTGGCTCCCCTGGACGACGACGGGGAGAAAAATTGAAGAGAAAAAAAATCATCCTAAACAAATCGTCCGCAAGATGGGGTACCCTTAGAATAAACATAAATATGTAGCCTTTTCCCGACAAAAAAAAAGCAAAGATACCCACGTATGCAGAGGGAGGTAGTTGCAAATTTTTTTCTTTTTTAATGTCTCCTAAAAAGTTTCCACCAACGGGCAGTCGAAGGAGGAAAGTACCTTTAACTGCCACCTTTTTTTTCTCTGCACGCATTTTCTGATTGTAATGAAGCGAAAAAGGGTCACCCTTATTTCAAAATCAATCCCCGGATCATCAGGGATTCACCGCCATCGGGAGTTGTACGCATCGCACAAACACACACAGCCATCCGTTGAAATCTAGGAAATCCTAATCAATTCGTGTCCCTTGCAAAAAAATAAAAAAAAAACTCCTGCCGAAGATAATGGGCAAAACTAAAGAAGGTCCTTTTTTTATGTGCTACTTCTCAAAGAGTGGTAATTTTTTTTATGATAATCCCCTCGCCCTTGCTTTATTTGCAACTATCAGTCGAGCAGGATCCTGCAGCGTCATCAATACAGCTCCGCTGTCTGTGCCGTTTTAATTGCATTAGGAACCCTCTGCCGTGCCACCCAACCCTCCCTCCCTCCCTCCCGCTCCATCCATTGCACAGGCAATTTTTAATGAGCTCTCACCCAAACCAATTTTTTTTTCCTTCCTCATTTCGCCCGTCGCTACTATCCCTCTTTCCCCCGTCAAAAACACCCTTGTTGTAAAAAACGCACTTTCCTGCTGAATATTTTTTCGACTGCTTCCCTTCGTCATTACCACTAACCCCTAAAAAAATATTCTTCGAGTACACGACGCTACTTTAATGCGTTTCGGGGGGATTTTTTTTCCTCTCAGTATGTGTAGAAGTTGCCAAGAAACAGGGGATGGTGCTGCATTTTTTTTCGAACAAGCACCCATTGTGGGGGAGATGACAAAGAAGCAAAAAATAATTCTTTTGGACACGGACTTTCCTCCTTGGCCCCAGACTGCCAATAATGCGGACTTTTTTCTTTTAATCAATGTACTCAGCTTTAAAATTGTTACTCCGATCGGTATATTTATTAGTGTTTGTTATAGTTATGCATCTTATCGCTTCAGTTAAAAAACCCACAAAATAGGCCCAGTTAAGGAATTTTTGAATTGTATAGCGGAAATAGTGTTAATTTCGAACCAGCGACAAAATTCGGGTGTTTTAGCTTAACACTTCCTTCGGCAAACTTTTTTTTCCCAAAGTACTATTAAACCTTCAGTCGATTGAGAACAAAATTAGGGTAAGATGTGTCAGTTTAAAACAATTATGGCGTTTAAACTGGACACAATTTCGAATCAAGTTAACGTTTTCGTTTTTCACCAACTTCCAAACTTGGGGTACCGCAGTAAAATTTTTATTAGAAAAACATGTAGTAAATTATTAAAAAGAGAAAACATCGTTATGAATCGTTTTGATTGAATGCGTGCGCCATGTTCTTTTGTGGCCGCTCTCCAGAACAAAACATGGGCGGCACTAACGAACGGTTCAGAACAGTTTATAGAATAAAAGTAAATATTTTGCAATGATGGTGCCCCTGGTGAGAGAAATTCACATTTGCAACAGTTTAAAATTTCAAAATTTTTGGTGTGTGATTGAATCACTGATCTCTACCATATAGTAACTGGATAGCTTATAGAGCAATTTTATTGTCCAATTGTTATCCTACCAAAAAATCGCGCAATTTCCTAAACACAACATGGCCGCCGATACCTTTTAAACGCCCCGCTAATCTCCCTATCCAGTTATTTTAGAGATCTGTGGATAAAATGAACAAAGAACGATAATTATTAGTTAATGCAAATCATCAATTATTTAAAATATTTTAAAGGTCCAAATTTTGGTAGTTTTGAAGATAGAAGAAAGGTCTCCACAAAAATCCAGGCTCGTTCGAACGTTTTTCGTAGTCAAAGTCTAATTTTACTAGGCTGCTATAAAGAATTTAAATAAACGACTTACGAGCAATAACATGTACCTAACCAATTCAATTTAACTACGTTTTTTTGAACATTTTGTAAAAGGTCGTCCTTTAATTGTTGAACATGTCCCGCCCTGGTCTGTAATTTTGAAAATCTGGCAACCCGTAAGAGTAAAATGAGGAAAGCAGGATTTTCAGGCCTTTAAATTGAAAGCAATTTCGATTTTAAGTCAACTTTTTTACTAACTTATACCTTTGGTTACCGCAGTTAAAATTTGTTGTGAAATGCAAATTTTTAAATATCGCAAGAGGTTTTCTACGCATAAATGTGTATACAAAAAACACACAAAAAATATACGAAAATAATATGCATCATTCATGTATGAATTCATTACACAGAATGCAAAAGAAAAATTGGGCCCTCTGGCCCTTCCCCACCTAACACCATTTAATATTAAACGACACTATTGCTGCTGCAATGATAGGCATCTTAAACCGATTGACAATGTTTCGTCGACGGCCCCGGTCCGTCATCATCAGTCGCGTGAATCGCCAGAAAATATTTGCACCGTCGCTCGCTGCAGTCGTAATTGTCGACGGACAACTGACGTCCTCCTAACACCGCAAATTTTCTTATAATTTTTTGACACGCTTTGCATTTGAACAGAAAACCGAAGAAAAGAAAAAAAGCGATAACAAATAAAAAGATACAACAAAAATAAACCCTTCGAGCGATCGGTGTATGTTTTGCTCGCTTTAAGCCTGTGTAACCTTCTCACGTCTTGTTATCTTAATTGGGGGCGATGCCTCACCGTTACCACCTCGTGAAAATGACGAAAAAGCGCAACCAAAACAAGAAAAAAAAATCAAAAAAAAAATATGAAAAAAAAATCTGTTTTACTGGAGAAGACGTTAAGATTGCAGTGAGAGTCGAAGGAAATTCTTTAAATGAAAATTAATAGGTACCGCCTATTCAGTCATCACCTGTATGCCCGGGAATCATTATGTCCGCGATGAAAAATTGACCAGTTTGCGTCGAGTGGGTACTCATCGGATGGTGGGTACTAGCTTTGCGCATCACTCCATGTGCAAGGATTAAAAAGAATAACAAAAAATGAATTCTAAAAAGAGAAGCAAATAATATAGATGGACCGAATTATTTGTCCGCAAATCCTTTAAAATAATTAAAGCCCCTTTTGAGGTATTCCGAAAATTTAACAGGACCCATACCTTGCGACAGTCGTTAAATCGGTCAACAGAAATAAAGAGAAGAGCAGAGCTAATTGGGCGCATATTTTGGTCCAGGTGTGATTTTTCGGTCTGCCTCCTTTTTTTTGATTGTTATTCTCCTCTTCTTTTTATTATTTTCCGGTGTGAGATGCAGCCGCGGCCTTTAAGTCGATCACCTTAGGAAGATGTGAACGCGAAACAATAATCAACTGCAGGTAGGTAGGCATGTGCTGCTCCCCCGAAAGACTACAGAGATTTCTTTTATTTAAAAACCAAAAAAATTATTTTTTGTCATCGTCCCGTTGCCGTAGTTTTTGTCGTCATGGTGGCTACGATCTACGACCGATCGTTGTCGTGATCGTTTACCAGTATCTCTTCTTGTTTCTTGAGACGCATCTTAGCCTGATAGTGCCATAACTGGGTCTTCTCGAGTGCTGGTTGTGTGCATCGCCAACTTCCACCTTTTCGCAAAAATCTTATACCCTTCCCATTCGACGAGAATGCCCAGTGCATCAGAGGCTCACCATACAGTCCAGTGCTGCTGTTGCTGCCTTCAAGAAAAATTTAAAAAAAAAATACCAAAAAAAATTTTTCTTTTTTTTTGTTGCGAAAAAGCAAAATCGCGATCGAGCTATGCTTTGGGGCACTGGTATACGAAGTGCAGCCGCCGTTTTCCAGTGGATCCCGTCGATCGATCGGCGGATGTGCATTGAGGCCCCAGCTTAGGCCCATGGCTGGTTTCGCGCGAGTCCGCGCGCATCAACAGTAATCCCGATGCGGTGCGGCGGAGATCGCGCGGGCGGGCACTAACACGGGGAAAGGCACTTAATGGGAGGAGGGGGCAGGGGACACGATGCCGAACCGAAGCAATCTCTATTTTGTCCTTTGTGCCTTTTGCGCGCCTCTTTGCACACGGGGAGCAGCATGGGCCGTCATGGGCCGGCATGGCTCTACTAATTGAATGAATAGACAAAAAAGTTCATAAATTCACCGTCTAATCATCCACTCGTTGCCTGTGGGTCACAGAACTTGATCATCGTCGGGAAAATTATTGTTATGTGTGGCGTAAGGTAAATGGAGCCTCGGGGACGAAGCGGGGTGAAAGGCGACCGCGACGAAGACGACGACGACGGAGTGACTTGAATTTTTGACCTACAGGCACATCGCGCGGTATACCCCGAAAGAGTTAAGATACTTTTCAGAGTGCACGCGGTAAGATGGTCACATTGTCTCACCGCGATGCACAATATCGCCCCTGGTATACACGTTGCAGCAGCATCATCCTTTCATCGCTGGATGCTGCCCATATGGACCACAGTGCGCACCAGCGGAATTTTTTGACGAAAATTCATTTGATCGATACTTGAAGTGTGCGAGCGTGCGCTCTCCAGTGATCTTACAAAAAAAAATTGTTTAAAGCTCGCCACCAAAGAGTCAGTCAATCCGCGCCTGGGCAATGATTCAACAGATAAGGAACTGGTTATTCCCCCTGGGCCAGACTGTAACGTTTTCGCCCTCTTTTTTAATTACTGGGAAACTAGCAACAATTATAATTTTTCGTGTGTGGTGTGGAGGAGCAGGATACCCCTTTCCTCTTCGCCTTCCCCGTGATCTCCTTCACCTCACATAAAAGACGACTCAGAAGAAGAATTCAAGAAATTTCACCTTTATGATGATCTGTTTTGTGTCTCGCTGAGATCAGGGACTCTACCTGCCCTGCCCCTCTTCTGCCAACACCCTCGCAAATCCACAAAAGATTGTCGGTACTCTTTGCGCTCCTCGATCATCGTCATCATCACCATCATCATTTCGTGGTGCAACCAAGTTTTGCGACTGTTTAAGGCTTTTTTTTTTGTTTTTTTGAGGGGTCAAGAGAGGCAGTCACTGACTGCTGCTAAATGTTTTGTTTTCTGTGTTGCTCAGAATTTCATGGGGAAACAGTACGTACCAGACATGGTGGCGTGTGGATTTTTATTTACTTTTTAATTTTTTCTTGTCTTTTTTTTTGATTTTATTTTGTTTTTAATTTATTTATATATTTATTTAATATACTGATTTTTTTTTCATATTTCCCTTTTATTGTTGTTTTTAAATTTTTATATTTTATTTGTTTTTTTTGGCCTTTAAAGAAACCCTATAAATCTCACTCTTCGTTATTCTGTCTGTCACAGGTCGCAGCATATGTAATGCTTCGAAAACTATAAAAACTAAAAACGTGAAGTTCAGCCATACGTTTAGATTCAGGACGCCAAGTTATCGATATAATAATTTTCGGTGAAAAAATTTGTTTAAGTGAGGAAAGGTGCGGTCATACAGCTAAATGAAAACATAGCAAAATATCTTCTCGAAAACAACAAAGGCTGGGGTCGTGACGTTTTGATCCCAAGATATAGATGTAAAAATTGTGGAAATAAAAATTTTTGAAGGGTGGGAGGAAGGGGGAGACCATCTAACCATACAATCTGTGAATTTTTTTTCACATTTTAAATTTCATTTTTTTCAGACTCCAAAATTGTGGATTGGAATGTTACCTCTTTATGGACAGGAGTATCTACATCTAAAGCAATATTTCGAATTCGGTGAGTACTTGTAAATTTGTCCAAACAAATTATTTCTCTTATTATTATTATTATTGCCTGGAGTTGTGACAGTTTGTCTTTTGTCTTTTTTCCGGGCTCCTACCCCTTCACTCTGTTTTATCGTGAAACAGTTTCGGCAAAATATTTTTTTTTGTTCTTGGAACCCCCCCCCCCCTTTCTTTTATTAACAAGGAAAATTTAAAATTTACAAAAATCAAATGCATATATCAAATATGAATTTGTTTACCGAAAATTATTTATGAAAATTTCACCT
This sequence comes from Neoitamus cyanurus, assembly GCA_947538895.1. Taxonomy (NCBI): domain Eukaryota; kingdom Metazoa; phylum Arthropoda; class Insecta; order Diptera; family Asilidae; genus Neoitamus; species Neoitamus cyanurus. The sequence continues at coordinate 10,775,742 of OX384549.1, forward strand.
TCGCCAGTTGTTTTGTTTGTAGTTTTCGTAATTTTACTGAGATCACCTTTTACACGTTTACGCATTATACACGCAGGGCCCGTTAAGTTCATCACCGTCATCATCATCATCACCACCGTCGAGTATTGCGTCAATCGTGTGCTCACCGCACGGTATGATGTATTTTTTGATACGTGTTAGGTGAACCATACCTAATCGGATCAATTAAATTCCGCTGGTTTTTCAGTTTTTTTTTTTATATATAAGCCTCCAAACCAGCTGAATTGTGGCGATGCGATACGGTGGGTGTGTGTGTGTGTGTATGTATGCACGCACTACGTTTGGCTCTCACTCGTTTGAGGTAATCAATGAAAACCCTAATTAAGTACTTTTTTCTCTTTCTTCATCGGAAGGTAACAATAAGCTACAAAATGCCCCGTTCGAGTTTTTTTTATTTATTTTCGCTTTTTTTTTTGGCTTTATGTGTCGGGGCCTGTGCTCTCCTGTCCGCGCACCGTGCGGTAATTAAAATCGATGACTCATCTGGAATAACTCCGAAGAGGAGCCACAAGGTGTGCTCATTAAAAATTCGATTGAAATGTGATTAGAGGTGAATTTAAGGAGTGGGTGTATGGGTGGAGGAGAGTTGCCTAAATCCTTCAAGGGATAAAGATACAACGAAAAAAGGGAGAAACTATTTATGCAACTTGAGTAAAGGGTGCGCCACCATCCGTATACCCACCGAGAAAAAAGGGGGTGCCTTGCTGTGGTGAATGAACTGGCGGCCGGAACTTTCAAGGAGTATCGATCTATCAGAAAATTCGGATAATAAATAAAAGATACAAGATACTTCCGTGGGGGTATCTTTCTGTCTGAAGGTTAAACGGAATCCTAATCACGCCCCATACCCCTCCCCACTTTTCTGGTAGAAGAAGTATCAAAAGAATTTCACTGTACGCCGGATTTTTTGGGTAAGAATATCGCAATAAAGGGTAAGTTGGTGGACCCTTTGGGTTAGGAGGGTGGGAGGGCTAGTTCGACAAAACAAAGAGGACGACGCAATCAGTACTACAAATAGAAAAGGGTTGATGATCAGATAAAAATCAAATAATAGGGAAAATTAATATTCCTGTTGTTATCCCCTGGCACTCTGCCCTCCTACCCGTCTGAGAAACCCTTTTTCCGCTTGATTCGCCACAAAACATCGAAGAAAATCGACTGAGTGGGATGTGCCGGGAACGGGCAACGACTTATCTTTCCTGTAATTCGATCACAAAAAAAAAAAATTCGTTAACACATTCGAATAATTGTTTTTTTCTCTCTGGGCTACACTAAAACTAATTTATTTTGTTCAGAAATCCCTGCGAATATCCCTTCAATGAAACAAGGCAACCGGTGCCCCTACACCCCACGGCAAATATATCCTTCCATCGACACAAATCAATGTCTAAAAAAAACGAACCTAATGGAAAAAAACATAATTAATAGCAACCCCTCGATTCGATTAGGGGTTGCTCCTGAATTAATGGCAGCTTGCATTTTGTATACGTCGCAATCATTTTTTATGACCTCTGCCATATATCCCGCTCTGCAAATGGGATTCGTATGCCATTGCCAGGATACTTGTTCGCGTCCCGTTTTATTTAATTTCATATCCTGTATGCCGAATGTGATCCCAGCTACTGTTGCGAATTTGACAACACAAAAGGAATTTTATTCCACCAGAAAATCAAGACAAATTTGTTCAACTCCCATTTTGGTGGTTTCTGCTGCAATAGGACAAATTTTTGCAGTTTAAGCTGCATCGAAAAATGAACATGAAAAAAATTATACATGTTAGGAATTTTTTTTGTTTTTGTTTTTTTTTTCCATATTTGCAGATTGTACCAGCGAATTTGAGACTCAGTGAGTCTAAAAAATTCCTTAAGACGTTCCTTAATTTTATGCTCCCTGTAAGGGCAAAAAACTATTTATGCTGGTTATGGCATTTTGCGTGGAAACGGTCATTTTGCACACAAATTTTTTGAGAATTTTTGCTGACTGGAGAATTCAGGATTCTAGTTTCGCCACAATTACACTGATTATATGCTATCTATTCTTTAAAATTTGCTCGCCTGACTTGCTGACTTTGTTTAATATTCACGTACCCGGTGTTTCTCTTCTCTTCTCTTTCTCTAAAATTTCGTAAAATTCACATTTCTCCCAATTTATCTCCGAAATTGCAGATAAATATAAAATAATATTGTGCATTTCGAATTTGTGAATGACCATGTAACTCGAAAACGATTGAAATTTACACCCCTGCGATACGATTTTTTGTTTTTCTAACATAGATGAGATCTATCACCTCTATCATTTTGTCCTGCGTTAACTGAAACACCCTGTATATATCATTTAATCGTACTTCTTATGGCTAGCATGAACCTATTTATTACTGCACGAATGAACTCAATTTATTTTGCGATGAAGATGTTGATTTAAGCCAAGCCGTTAGGAAACTTTTGTTTGTGTATTTATGAGCTAGGTTAATTAGACTTAGCCTGTAAGAGGTCGACTCTGTAAACTGTCATGTAAATAAATAAATATAATAAATAAACATAATAACAGTGTGATTTCCAAGCTCCAACAAAACAAAGTGCTTTACTGAATGTGCCCCACGATTTTATTTTAGTTTAATCAAAGCCCTAGATTGGTGATCCATAATTAATTGTGCTTTAAAATCGTTTAACTTAAAAACTTTTTTTTACTTTTAGAATGAGCAAAAATGTTAGTGACCTCACAATATATTTGTTTTATTTAATAGGGTGGCATTTTACGTGGAAAGTGTAATTTTTATATTACACATTTTGACTGGTCATTTTAGGAGCCTGGGGTTCAAAAATCATAGGGCATGCGACTATGGTTGTACCTAACATACATATGTCTGATTTGAATTTACTAAAGAAGAATATTTTCCGTAGTAGGTTTTTTAATAATAATTTTTTTTAAAGCATTATTATTCAAAAAGGTGCATGCTGAATTGATAAAGTGTGAAAGAAGGGGGTAGGGAATGGATGATGGGAAATTCGAATGGTTTGCTACTCTTCTTAATAAAAATCATATCCAGTTCGACCCCGTCAAGACAAAAAAAAATATTAAAAAATCACCAGAAATGTCCCGAATTTAATTCCGGGATGAGTTATTGATTTTTGAACAGAATATAATTATTCCTTTGGCTTTAGAGCCTTTGGTACTTTCCATTTATTTTTTTTTTACCCGTAATGTTCCCCTTCGATTTCTTATCTCGCCCAGTGTGGGGCGACTAAATACCGAGAAATAAAAAAATGGAAAAAAAATGAGATCCCAAGAAATATCAGAAAGGGAGGGAGTCTCAAAAGGGGGCATACGCCGGCTACAGCGGATAGTAGCATCAGATGTGGTGAGGGGTGAATATGGATAAGGATGTGGGGTTGGGAGGGTGAGGTGTATGCGATTGAATAGGGCCAGTTTCTTTTCTTTCAGCCTTTTTTACATTTATATTTTTTTTTATACATATATACATATATTCGCCCCCTCTCGTCTTGCCCTTAAACTCCAAGAGCTACAGTTGGCCTACAAATCTGCAAGAAATAGTGATATGAGGGTGAGATTTCTGTGTAGTGCCAGAAATAAGGAGAAAAAAATTTTTTTTTTCTTTGAGGGGGTAGTCTGTGGTGTGGTGGAGGGATGGATGGATTGCTGCGAATGAATGGATGGGTGTGTGGCGGTGGCGGACTCGTAAAGTACCGTGGCACCGGGTACTACCGGAGCATGAACGGTGCCAGGAGGGCGAATACAAAAAAGAATTCCACTTTCTTCGGTTGTTTTTTTTTTATTTAATTTTTTTTAGGACGGAAATGAAGGAATACGAAAAAGCGAATGTGTCCCCTAGTTTTAGAGGGCGGAATTAGGAAAAATATGTGTGCGGGGGAGGATGGTGAAAAAATTGTCTTCATCCACACATTTGTTCGCTGGCAAGGGGGCACGTGAGGATGATAGGAAAAATTCAAACACATGCACAGTATTACCGCGAAAAAAGGAAATAAAAAAAGTTAACGGGGGTTTGGTGATTTTCCAGCATCCTGCAGGACCACCTACCCATCCGACCACCGACCGATCCACTCACCCCTTTCCTATAGGACGGCAGAATTGTATCTAAAGTTCGTCTGGATGCACGACGAAATCCTTCGTTGTCCTCCTCATCGTCTTCAATTCCTCCTACCCTTCCACCTCCACCCATAACGTTCTGGACCATCGTAGTTTCCGTCTTTCCACTTAAAGTGAAACTGAACGTACAAATCTCGACTGTGAGCCGCGCTCCATGCCAGGGGTGATTTCGGGAGTGAGTTCTTTTCTGATCACGAAAAACGAATGGTGTTATAACAAAAAAGATTGGGAGATGGGCTGGGGAGCTCTGCAGGGCGTGTGGGTCGAAAAGGCTAGATGAGGGCACCGCGGCTGGCAGGCTCGGGACGGGGGAACGGTTGCTACTTTTTACTTTACATTATGCCCTGTTAGTCACCCTCTTTTCTACTTTCTTAATAAAAAAAACCAAAAAAAATTCTGATGAGGAAAAAAGCGGCCATAGAGAAAAAGAAAAGAGGAGCGACAGGAGCAGTAGACCCACAGCAACAGTAGCACCAGGAGCACCGCCGTATGTCAATTCGTGGGCTCCTTCAGGACTTTTCTGTTAAGGAGGATTCAGGCGGGGGTGTGTGTGTATGAAGTGGGGCGCACGATATACATACCCCCTCCCCCGTCTACCCCCCGGTCGTGCTCTCATCGTATGTATAATCATTACGGCCCCCACAAGTCATGTAGAAGCGCGGCAGCAACTCAAAAATTGCTCCACCGTGTTCGCTCCTCGTTCTCGTTTTAGGGCTCTAGAGGGTTTTGAGGAGTTTTGCCAGGGCTGGTGTGGGTGTGGGGTAAAGTTAGTTCAGGGCTTGACGGTTTGAGTAAAAGAGCCGCCTGTCTATTCTTCTTCTTCTTCTTCTACCTCAAGCTCCTTGTTCTTCTTCTTATTTTCTTACAGGCAAAAGTTGATGGGTGTAATCCCGTCCCGGTACGGTTGGCTGTGGCAGTAGGCACTCGGCGCGCGATGCCTAAAATGAAATGGTGTGGGGGTTTTGGTCTCTTCGGTAAGGCGGACGGGGGCTTATTTCACATTAGTTTAAGGAGGACAAAGCGTATTTTTGTTTTTTTTTCCTCATTTCCTTTTTTTAAAGAAAAGTTGTTTAGGTGGGCTTCTTCGGCCTCATATGGGTGTGTGCGTGAACATCTTGAGTGCTTTCGATGTGTTTACCTCCGCCGGAGTCTGCTTTTTGGCGAGCTTAAGGAGGTTGAAGTGTCCGGACACAGCATATAGGGCTGGAATAAATTTGTCCTCCCTATCCCCTCGCCCCCTCCATCATTTTAACGTTTTACAAAATTCGTTGTGTTTTTTTTTCCTTCATCATATGATGGGATAAAAATTCCGTCTGATCAGAAATTCTTTCGAAAAATTTTTTTTTTAACTGTGGCTTTGCCCGAATATACCGCGGTGTCCCACCACACCTTACATGTGTTTGAGGAGGCCTCTGGCGGTAGGGGTTATGAAGGGCGCAAGATATGGTGGGCTTCTTGAAGGATACTCGATTGGGTGGGTTTCACTGGATTTGGCTTTTTTGGAATGAATGAATGGTTATGCCATCCAGGGAGGTGTATGGTGATCATATGCACCAGAAAGAGAAGGATTCGCTCGTTTCGGCATGGCTAGGGTACACGTAAAAAAACAACTTTTTTTTTGTACCACCAAGGCAAGTCGCATACATTTTAGAGGATGGTAATGATTTAGAGGGTGGGGTAGGGGTGAGATTGGCATTAGATTCCGTACAGCATCCACCGAACTGAACGCACAAGCCCACCCTTATCCCTTCAGGGGATAAATGGAAAAATTTGCACATCCACACATCTTTCTCGTGATTCTGCTGGCTACACATATGAGAGCCAGGGCCAACCAGAATTTGATGCTCCTGATAAAATGAGATGAAGGCGAAATGAAATATTCCGAGAAATTTTCTTTTTGTCATCTCAATCCTCCCGACACTCAAACCCCTCACTCCACCAAATAGTACGGTTGCCATCAGCAGCAGCAGCAGCAGCATCACCTTTAATTGGCTTATACTTCCCGAGCTCGCCACATGGTTGACTTCCCCGCGACAGAAAAAAGCTCTATTTCGCCCATTGGGAGCAAAAAAAAACCTTTTGTTTTCGTTTGCTTCCTCTACCTCTCATCTAGGCAACGTCCCTTTCATTTCTTGATTAATCCATTAATAATTCAAAAAAAAATCCATCGTTTTATGATCTTGAGGCCTTTTACTGCTTTGACTCTTGCCATCGTGTAATTCAACAGCCTCGAGGACATATGGGGTCCCTCCTTCTCCGCCCTCTCTTTGTGGAGATTTTTAAAATTTTAATCCACAACGAAAATTACGCTTTAACTGCCTTCGGGTGAATTTTTTTTCCGCCTGAGAATTTTGAGTTGTTTTCAACTTTAAAGCCATCCAGCAATCCCAAAGGTTTTAGCATATAAAAGAGGAATTTGAAAAATACTTTAAAAGACATTCAAGTGGAACAAATATTTTATACTGCGGTACTCCAATAATTTCTGTTAGTATTGTAAAATAATGTAAGCAAATATTATTAGCAACACGGCCACTTTAGGATCCGTAAATCGAAATATATATTTTAAAAAGGTTTTATCCACCGATAAAAAGCGCAACGGTATTTTTGAGAAAAATATGGGACAAAAATTTGATGCTGTGATACTCCAACTTTGTCAATTAGTAAACAATCGGCTCAAATACAAGCTCTGTCATCACTTTGGTGTCCAAAAAATCTCTAAAGAATACATAACAGGACTTTCGAGAAAAACGAAAGCATTCCCGGTTTGAACAAAAATGTTATATTGCGGTACTCTAATGTTGGTAAACAAACAACTTTTTTTAAAAAACCGACTTAAAAAAACGGCACAAGACTCTCATTTCTCGTTGGTCTGCGCGTTTTTGTAATTGGCTCCGCCCGACTTCAAAATATGTGTATAAACAAAATCTAATTCTTTTGTAGTGGCATTAGCTTTTACTTTGCGTAGTTTTTCTGGAATCGGCTTTTATAAAAAAAAAATTTTTATTTATTTCCACCCCATTTACTTATCTAAAACCCCACCCCATACTCCAAACACACTACCAGATGAAATAATTTGCCTGCTCAATCTGCGAAATAGTGTTCGTAGGCAATGGCAGGTCTATCATATGCCACAGACCAAAGCGCGACTGAGAGAATTAAACTTAACCCTGAAGGAACAACTAAGTGAGTACAGAAATAAGTTTTGAAATAATAAGTTGGCTACTCTGGGTGTTATCTAAAAATCTTTCTGGCGATTAACCAAATTGATTAAAAATGGTAATAAAAATTTCCCTATGCTAAACGTTGCTGGCAAACAGTGCATAACATTGGCGGAAAAAGCACGTGCAGTAGCCAAATCTCTATGTCAATAAAATGTTTCCCCTACGATATATGTAAATTCCACAGTAGAAAAGCAAGTAAGTGACAGTATAAAAAATTTCCATAAAACCAATAACCCCATACCTGGCAACGAATAAGTACGTCCCATAAATGTGCGGGATATAATCCTTGCTACAAAAAGTAATAAGACCCCTGGGAGTGATAAAGTGACGTTATAAAATTTAAAGTTATAAAATCCTGAAAGAAATGTCTTCTACAGCACTAGCTATTCTCACTTTTATATTTAATTGCTGCTTAAAACTCCATTTTCCAACTTTGTGGGAAAACGCACACATTGTGCCAGTGCTCAAGCTTGATAAGGCACCAGATGACCCTAGCAGTTATCCACCAATAAGCTTAGTCTGCAATGTCGGTACGGTATTTGAAAAATCCTGAAGCAAAAAATTGTACTGAATATTGACAGGTTGAAAATATTACCTAACCATCGATTTGGCTTTAGAAGCGGTTACAATGCTATGCACCCTCTGGTACGTAGTACTAACCAACCAAATTAAAACGAATTTGAAAGACAAGTTGTCAACCGGTCTGATATTATTAGATGTCAAGTCAGCACCCGACGCGGTATGGCACAATGCTTTTATAACAAAACTAATAAAATATAAGCTTCCTAACTGCACTGTAGAAAACCTTTTGCGGAATTTAAAATTAAATCTATATTGCACAACAAATTTAACTTCATAAACATTCTCTCTAATTTAAAACTTATTACTTGTATTCCAATTGAAATAATATAGAAGGGTTTTGATTACATGAATTTCAAAGCACAAGGGAAACAATTTTTGGAATTTTTCAATTTCGCAAGTGACTGTACCTGCATTGCTGGAGGTAGATCAACACTGTTAACACTTTTGGCAACCACATTAAGACAGTAGTTGTTCGGTATAAGTTTGATGTCGCTTCGTTAATTAGATCAAAAGATAAAAATAAAATAGTTATGTTCACCCCGAATTTATGAATCACCCTGTAACTTGAAAACTGCAAGCCCCCCTGTCTACGATTTTTTGTTTGTGTAGGTGAGATCTATCATTCCTATCATTTTGGCATGCGGTAACTGATACTCCCTGCACAGAATATTTGCATTCTGGAACATATATACACACGTTCATAAATCCATCAGGTATACGCATATACGTAGGATCGATCGATTGCCTTCCCAAATTCGTGATCCACTGCTACTACAATACCGTCGATGTATAGTTAAATTATTCCTGTTTTTGAAGCTGGTTAAAAGCCCACCCAACCAAAGTTAATGAAATTTTTGTGGGACCAATTGGAGAGCTGCCCTTTCCGAAAAAAACAATCAAACTAACCATCTCAGAAATCTGGGAGAACTCAGTGTACATACGTACATAAAAAAAACACCCAAAAATGTCGAATTGAGAACCTTTTCTTTTTTTAAATCGGTTAAAAAAGAAGCAGCTTTAATTAAGCCCGAGTGAAGTCCTTTATCCTTGAAATTAGATGAATTGACGGGAACGTATTTTGTTGCGTTCATTGAACTAGTCATCCCTGGGTATCATACGAGAAACACCATCTTCTCTCCACCCCGGTAACCGACAGAACGATTGTGGGAGAGGAGAAAAATGTAACATTTCTCAGTGGCCGCTGAAGCTAATTGAAATCTTCTGGGAATACAATTTTCCTTTTTATTTCCAGCTCCTCGCGAGTCTGGACAGGAACATAAAATATTATTATTTTCCCCCTCGCGTCTTACACGCGTCCCGGATTCTTCGCCGGTGGGTTGGCCTTTATATGCTATCCAGGCACATATGCCTCTGCTCCGAAAAAGAAAGATGAATTTTTTTTCTCCCGCCCTGTACCCACTATTCCCACCGTACCCACCCTCGGGGGATATTTATTATTTATTATTATGATTACAGTGGGAAATTAGTGTCTTATTGTTAGTAGATCTAGCAAAACTCCGTAAGATTACCGTCATATACCCCGCTTGTCGCCCTCTCTGGAGGTTGTGGGTTTATGTGGAAAAAGCGAGTAGCAAACAACGCATCAACAGTAGGAGTACGTGCTTCTGCAATTCAATTCCCTTGAGCTGTGTTTTTGTACCCCACGTATGTGCGCCCGTTCATTGAGGGGAGCAAAAGGGCAGCAAAAACGAAAGGATAAACATAAATTTTTTGCTGGGCACTTTCGGGTTGTTAGTTTTTGCCTTTCATGTTGCTTAAGGTGATTAAAATCGCGGCGTACCCCTGGAATTTTTATTTTGAAGTATGTATGTACGTATTAAACAGCTACCATGGTAGTAGTGATTTATTAATTATAAAATAAACAAATTTTTCCAAATTCGTTTTTGTTTGTTTTTGTAAATTTTGATAGTATGATGGATTTCCAGAAAAATAAAAACAATTTCCTGCAAGCAAGCGCTGATTTCATATTTTCTAAAAGAACATTAGGTACTGTAGCGGAAAAAAATCTGGAAACATTTGAATCACGGAAAAGTTCAACATCTTGTTTCTTCCCTCCTTTCTAGTATCAGATCAAAATGGACCACAACTATGTAGTAAGAACATTTATCACACAATTTAAACATGGAAATATTTTTCTGTTAGCTATGATAAACTGGCTCAAAGTAAATAAGGAAGATAAAAGACTGTGTTTTAACGGCGACATAATTCTGGCAACATTTATTTTAGAAAACTAATTGTTATGAAATATTCTATGCAAACATGATATTAATATTCTTTTTTTTCATAATGTAAAAGTATTTTATTAATACTTTGTTGAAGTTCCTTTCGCGGCAATAACTGCTCTGCACCTGCGTGGCATTGATTCCACTAAAGTTTGCAATAAGGACACTGAAAGGTGATTCCATTCTTCCTCAATAGCATCAAAAAGCTCGTCCGGTCATTTTAAGCGCTTTTACCCCTCAGCCTCCTATCGACTTCTTCCCATAAGTTTTCTTTTGGGTTAAGGTCTGGCGACTGAGAAGGCCAGTGCATAACTCGGATATTGTTGTCAGAAAATCATTTTTTCACCGATCTAGCCGTATGCTTCGGATCGTTATCCTGTGGAAATATCCATGATGCCCCCATATTTTCGTTAGCGTAAGGCAGCATGATGTTTTCCATTATTTCCCGGTACTGTATTTGATCCATGTGACCCACGATCCGAAATACAGGGCCAACCCTTGAAAGACTAAAGGCTCCCCACACCATTATATTTCCTCCTGAATGTTTTACGGTCCCAACTGTATAGCAGGGATCAAATCGATTGTTAACAGGGCGTCTAGCATAACGGATTCCGTCGCTATGTACCAAATTGAACTTGGACACTCAAATTTTTGGGGACAGGCTGACATTTCGTCTAATTTTGGTAATTTTTGGGCAACGGGTTAAGGTCTGGCGACTGAGAAGGCCAGTGCATAACTCGGATATTGTTGTCAGAAAATCATTTTTTCACCGATCTAGCCGTATGCTTCGGATCGTTATCCTGTGGAAATATCCATGATGCCCCCATATTTTCGTTAGCGTAAGGCAGCATGATGTTTTCCATTATTTCCCGGTACTGTATTTGATCCATGTGACCCACGATCCGAAATACAGGGCCAACCCTTGAAAGACTAAAGGCTCCCCACACCATTATATTTCCTCCTGAATGTTTTACGGTCCCAACTGTATAGCAGGGATCAAATCGATTGTTAACAGGGCGTCTAGCATAACGGATTCCGTCGCTATGTACCAAATTGAACTTGGACACTCAAATTTTTGGGGACAGGCTGACATTTCGTCTAATTTTGGTAATTTTTGGGCAACGAGACTTTGTTGTTCAACAACTTTTTTTTTGTCTTAAACACCAAACAGCACTTAAAATATTTTACCCGAACTGCACGTACATACATATCTATTCTGACATGCAGAGCCCATTCAGAATTCTCCTTCCGCGGTGGGTTCTATCTGCCGAGCAGAGTTATGAAAAGCTTACCCCCGGTGAATTAGTCAGACAGTCAATTCAGATAAGTGCGGGCAAAATAAGATAAAACCGAGAGGACAAACAGAGATAATTTATAAAACGAAAAAAAAATATTACCCTTCAGACTGCTTATAGATCTGAGGAGGCCAAGGCAAAAAAAAAGGCAATGATAAAGAGATACAAAAAAGGAAAAATGACAAAATGAGAAAAGAAGCCAGCCATTGAGAAGACCCGACTAAAGTGATTTGAATTAATGGCTCACATTGATTTTGGTATTAATCATGAAAATTAATTATTGACCTCCAGGAGGGTGTGGGACTTGAGGATGCACTTTAGAGTTTGTTGCAGCCACCAGCAGAAACATGCAGCGGCAGCATCTGAACCGGTGCGCGCGGTGCGAGCGTTGAAGAAGTTCGGTTGTTCGCTGGTAGCAGCATAGAGAAAGGACTTGCAGGGGGTAAACAGGGAAGAGAAGGTCTGAAGACAATTGAAAAATGTGAGAATTGTAGAAATCTTAAGTGACTGGCTGAGTGTGGTGATATCCCGGCGGGTGTGTGGCTGGCCACTAATCCAAAGACATGCCCCTTTTGCCACCCATTGTATTCAAAACTGCGCGAGCCGAAAACAATTGCCCACTGTGGAAAAAGGGAATTCGATTTTTGTTTTGTTTTGTTTTTAACTTGTTTTTCTTTTTGCTTCGTTCAATACTTTTATTATACCGCGAGTTGTGTGACTCCGGTGATGATTTCAATATGCTTCTTTGGGGCCCTTTTAAGAATTTGCCCAGAACACGACACGGTGCCCGGTGATGACGATGATCGCAAGAAAACGAGAAAACGTCTCCAACCAGAAGAAACAGTCATTTTGGGGGGCAGAAGGGAAGGATGGGCAGAGGGCTGTACTACAGAAAATCCTCAGGGCCGTAAGTGCTCCTCTCATCTCGGCCTAGTGCTGTGGAGCTCCAGCATAAAACGGTCACCCTTCGTGCAGAGTGTGTGTCCCCCGTACCGGCCACCGTCGCAGCTCCTTCCCGCCAACACAGACATAATCGGAATTAATGATATCTAAATGATATATGGCCCTTCGAACACAATTCATATATAAATTGTGAAAAACCAAGAAAAGGGACAGTAAATTTAATGATTCCCTTTGCTAAGTTGGATGGCACTATACACTCGGGCCCCGGTGGAATAAAATAACAACAACAACAAATATGTCCGCAGAAAAATAGTAGAAAAAGGGAGCGTAGGGAGACGAATGCAAAAAATAAAGGAAAGTAAATAAAAAATACGACCGTCACACATATTCTTTTTCGGGGGCATACAGAAAGGAAGAAATGAAGTGCTCTTCGGATTGGTTAGGATCCCCTGCCTTCATGTCTTGTCGAAGTCCTGGACATCGGGCTAAAGCTTTGATACTGGAGAATTAAGATCCTTTGTGTCCTTGAGAGATGGGTATTTTTTTTGTGTGCTTAAGATCTCAAACTTGGGGTGTGAGAAATTATTTGACCTCTTCGAAATATTCAAATGAATGGCTGTAGATCTGATTTTTCGGCGTATGTTTGCTGCTTATTAGACCCTTAGGCCTAATTAAAGAAATCAGCACAAACGAAAATAATTTTAGTGATTTTCATATCGTTATATCTCCGCTAAAAATACTCGAGCTGAAATATTGGGTTTCCTGAAAGTTTATACACACTTTACACAACTTCCTACTTACTTACTTTTCACCCACTTCCAGTAGGTGCATCGACTTGAAATGCACACTTATACTTAACCCTTACTTTCCACACCTCTCTAGAATCACGTACTAGCATACTAGAATACATCTAAATAGCAAGAGAGAAAGAGAGAGAAGTACGATGCGACACAAGGAAGAAGCGCGGCAGATATGAAAGAGGGGGGATTCTCCAACTTAGTGTTTATTTCGGAGCATGAAAATTTCGTGCTCGATGCAAAAGGAGGGAGATGGATAGGGAGAGAGATAGAAGCGGTTTTTGAGGAAAGCTAAGAAACAAAACAGCTCATCACGTATACAACGAAATTCCAATTTATTGTTGGCATAACGTTATATATCTTGAAAAAAATTATACGTTGCATAATATAATGTACAAACAATATTCTTCACTCTGGAGTCAATATACACTCAAAAAAAAATTCACTCCGAAAAATCAAACGTACTTTGCACACGGGAGTCCACATGGACTCCCAAAATACTTTGGCTTAATGCCACTGACCCGAAGGATAGTGTCGAACTATCGACATATGTTGCTATGGACCCACTGCCCTTACGTTTAGCTACTTAAATTTAAGAAAACAAAATCCTGAGGGCCATATGAACCCCCTGTGGGGGTGACGTGTTCGTCAACGTGTTAATGGATTTCGACGAGAATTGATACGTCGGGGTTTTCATTGCTCTTCATTTTAATTTTCATGTAAATATATATTGTTTGCAAATTTAGGAAACCACAGTTTAGTTATTATTTTCTCCAAAGCACTTAAATGCGTTATATTGTTTTAAAGGGAAATCCTGTTGAGAACAATGGCAAAAAGAGCAAACGAAAACGTTTAAATATGCCATTGAGTCAATTTATAGCAAATCATTCAAGACAAAACATTTACTCTGTATATACTCCGAAAGCAATTATGCAATGTAATTCTTGGCAAAAATCGGAGATAGTGACTCCTTCTCATGCACCGACGACAACATGTATGATTGCGACCGAGGGTACAGGGGGATATATAGCGGTTAAATGAGGATATGTGAGGGAAGCGTATCGTGTAATTAATGATCTCATTGAACATGCATTAGCCTTCGATACAAAAATAAGTGAATTGGCCCCTGCCACCCTCCACCCCCCTTTGAGCAAAAATATCTCATTTCATCCCCGCACCTTTACGACGGGAAGAAACAAGAAAAATCTATTTTTTTTTATTGTGCTTGCCTCATAAAATGGCTGTTGATTTTTGCTTGATTTTCAATATCCAGGGAGTGTGAGGAGTAGCATCGTCTTGAACTAATCGATAGTTCGAATTATAGTATGAGGCAGGAGCAGAAAGGAGGGAGGGAGGCAAATTTTTGCAAAAACACACCCACGAAAGCGACACTGTTCAAGGGAATGTATATTTCTTTCCTATAAATATTGTGGTGTAATTTTTTTGCATTGTCATCCGGCATCAATTACGTTTCGCATTTGCTTATTGAAGCAAATGCAGGGATTTCTTCCTCTCTGCCCCAGCCCCAGCCCCAAGCACCAAGATACTTTATGGGGCGAGGACAGAAGACGGTCTGATGACTGGAAAGATATGGGAGATAATAGGTCGCGGGAAATTGCTGCTTTTGCTGATTTTCTTACATCGGAATGTAATTGAGGGAATTTCTACCGTTAAATAGATGAACAGATAGATGGGAGAAATCTAATCGTGTGTAAAACTATAGTTTCCTTGATTTCCGTGTTATTTGACGGTACCACGCCAGAAATCATCGAACGGGTAGAAAGACTTGTAATGGAAGATGTCAGGTTGATGAAGATGGTTGGACTATCTGAAACAACCATTTTGAACATCCTCCATCAACATCTTGGGATGACTAAGGTCAGTGCAAGATGGGTGTCCAGAATGCTTACGCCGCTTCAAAAACGCGACTGCGTTGAATGTTCTCGCGAGTTTTTGGACCGTTGTGGCGAGCAAAGGGAGGAATTTATGGCCCGGATTGTTACTGGAGATGAAACATGGGTTCACCATTATGAACCCGAATCAAAGCAGGAGTCAATGCAGTGGCATAAAAAAGGCACAACCCCTTCTAAAAAATATAAAGTGTCACAATCGGCCGGAAAGATCATGGCGACCATCTTTTGGGATACAGAAAGTATCCTATTGATCAATTGCAAAGAACGTGGTCGATTAAAGGAAGCCATCAAAAAAAAAAAAAGAAGAGGAAAATTGACAAAAGGTGTGCTCCTTTTGCATGACAACGCGCCAGTACACACGAGCTGTGTTGCGACGGCCGCCATTTAACGATGTGGGTTTAAACAATTGCGTCACCCACCCTACAGTCCAGACCTGGCCCCCAGTGACTAATATTTATTCCCAAAGATGAAGAAAGAGCTACGTGGAAAAAAATTTAACAACGATAACGAAGTCAAGACAGCAATTTAGGTCTATTTTGACACCAAAGATAAAACATTTTTTTTCGATGGTATTAATAAGTTATTGGAGAGATCTGATGTTAGGGTTAATGGACAAGAAATTATAATTGTATAATATGTTTCATTTGAACCTCCTTCCCTTTCATTCCGCGAACTTTTTGACCTCCCAACGTGTATTTCCTTTTCTTTTTTCTTTCTTTAATTTTATTTGCTTTTGTCAATTAGTTTATTTTTCCATTTTTATTTTATTTTATTCCTGATTTCCTCTTTTTTTTCTGTATGTGCCGTTTATTGTAAAATAGTATACTATTCAAAAGATGTGAATCTTGTGTGTACAACGCCAAATAAAACTATTATTATTATTATTGTTATTATTATCGAGATTAATATATTGTTTTTTATTCTGCTTCGTTTTTATTTCGACTTGATTTTACATCTTCATACAAAACAAATCAATCACAAAATTCATTATACCACCCAAATCGCTCTCACATATGAGGCCCACCTCCGCATTCTTTGTGTAAAATTGCTAAGACCGAAAACGTATACCAAATACCGCACCGAATGTCTTCCTCTTCCTCACCCAAACGAAAGGAAAAATTATATTACGTCTTAATTCTCTGGACGTGAGCCGGAGCAAGAGACGGAGACACGACGTTATGCAAATGAGTGGCCGTCGTTTTTAATTTGTGGCCAATGCCTAAACAAAAATAGCTTAATAAACCACTTAAAGAAATTTATGGGACCCGCGCATCTGGTGATAATTTCTCTGTCTCTATTCGTGTGGTTTTTGTTTTGTTTTGTTTTTTAAAGAAGAGGTGTAAAGTTCCCATCAGGTACTACGGCCCCAGAATATATCGTCGTCTACATCATCATTGTCATCGTCACCTTAGAGACAGCAATACCCATCAACAACGAATGTACTCGTATGTACCAAAATCTCGGTGCAGCGTCATTGAGATGGTCTAGCCATCTAAAAAAAATCAACAAAACAAAAGTCGAAAAATTCATTAAAAGGTGTTTTTTTTATGATTTTAATTCATTTTCCTGGATGTTCCCTCAAGACGTGGTAACCCAGGTCGGTCCCATCACTAATTTCCATATGCACATTGATCATTCCTAGGAAGATATTGTGATAAGCATGCCTAGTAGGGTACGGCACGGGCGAATGCCTAATTTATTTACCAACATCCCAATGATGACACAAAAAGAAAAACAAAAAAAGAAACAAAGCAAAAAGCGTAAAAACACACATGCACACGGGGTGTAATAATAAATCGAAGTTCCAACAGGAAAATGATCCGAAACATGAGGCAAGGCGAAAATCGGACTAATTGATGCCTCCTCTGCCGTCCGTTACCGTCGCCATCGCTTCGGGTTGTTTTGGGCCTTGCTCTAGGAAACAAGATGATAACACCTGAGAGGCGCACATTTCCCGTTGTGGTTTGACTGAATCTCTTTTCGAAGTTAATTCAAAGATTTTTTTATCTTAATTTTTATAGTGTTTCGGGAACGTTAAGATTGGGATCCATCTCTTGTACTCTCACTCTTTGTGGGGTACCCATAAATTTTTAGATTAAATTGAAGCACAGCCCGAACCGCACTAAACAAACAAAAGATCCGAAACGAGGGAAATACGAGAAAAGGGTTCCAATTGACCCGATCAATTTATGAGCCCATACTTTGGTGGGCTGTTTGAGCGATGGAAACTTTTTTCTAGATTTTTGTTTTACTTTTTTTTTATTTGAAAAATTTTAAGGTGCGACTCATGTTGCCCACAGAGGGTTTGAGTGGATTTTTGACTTTAACTTTGTTAACTTTGAACTTCTCACAAACAAATTTTTAGCTTAGTGATGACTCAGTGGAGAGCACGGTACTATCATTTCAACAGCTGTAGGTTTGATTTGTATCTGTTTTATGATTCCCACGTGCCTTCCCTCTGCCCCTCGAAACTTCCATCCTCGTGAAAATGTGTTTCTTAATCTGAAAGGTAACTTTCCATCTTCGGGGGTGCGGATGTAGGTAAGATTACAAATTTACAAGCAGTGGTTATTTACATCGTCCGTGTCCGTGTATTTAGCATGTACACGAACCCTAATTCCGTCTACGTCGGATTTTACATTCGGACATCGGCATAAAACATGTAATAAAAGGAAAGCGTTCCTTACAAAATGCCTTCTGACTGAATATTTTCCTTTTACAAAATATCTGTAGACTGAAATTCGCCTGTTTGTACTGATTATTTACTGCGAAAAGCCACTGCCAAACAATAATCAGTTCATAATACCCTCACCGAGCAAACAAATTAAACTTCCACTTATTCGCACATCAAGTCATGATGAGGAGATTAATCCCGTTAATCCCCTGGATGAGACAAAATTAAAGTGGCAATCGGTCGAACAAATAAACGTACATCTCATACTACATAGTACCTTAGCTGTGCAGTGTTCATCCTAAAGCGTACCATACTGCTCCCCCCATTTTCAGATATACACCCAGCCATTGATGTACCAAATTGTCCGGTACAAGGGGATGGGGGTGATCAACGCAAGATCAACACTAAAAAGCATTTAACCGAAGATGAGACCCCTAAACTGGGTCAGAACGCCACGTAACCGCTCGAAAGATTTCATTACCCTAATCAGAGCCGCAGTCGTATCACCTCCCATATCACATCCATAAATCCATCCGAATGTGTTTGCGGACTGGGAGGGACGATAGCGGATTGGGGGGGAGTAAATTAGTAAATTCGCGAGGACCTAGTGTGATTTTTGCTCAATGATCGCTGCTGCGCACACCGTTGACGTGGAATGCTCCAGCCCCCCCATCATCTAATAATCTGGTGGCTGGCAGTGGAGCATACCATATGTAAATCTTTTCATGGATGAGGAATTGGACGTGAATCATACAATTAAAATGGCGCATTTAAATGATTTAATCGCATTGTCTGCCTCTTTAGCGGTTTTATTGGCAATGAAAAGCCGGGAAAATTGCTCAAAGTTAAACCGCTTGAGGGGCTTCAGTAATTTAAGAAATTGAGGGTAAAATGGGCATTGTCTTTTGGGAATTTATTGAGATGGGCAGAAAATCTCTGAGGATATATCCCGTTTTTTAATTTTTTTTTTACTTCATATATATATATGTATATATATAATATATTTTTTAAATACCTTTATGATGCCTCCTAAAACAGGTCTCAACAAAACGGGACTAATTGGCATTCACTACGATTTTTTTGGCCAAAAATGTCCAATGCTTGTTTATCTAAATCCCCTCTGAGTTTAGGGTAAAAACATATCCTCCCGATGTACCGTAATGTCATTCTTCCTGTTTTGTTTGGTAGTACAAAATTTTTGTCAATGGCAATTTTTTAAGGGTAGGGTACTATTTTACAGAAATGGTTTTACTATAATTTTCTAGTTTTGGAAATAATGTTTTTTAAATAGCCCTTTTAGGCTGACTTTGTTTATAGATTTTAGGCTCGTGAGGGGAAGCCCTTTCATTACATACCCATCTCGACCGGATTTGAGAAGAAAAGATTTTTTTACACGCTTTTATTTAGTTTGATCTGTATGTACATATGTATGTATATATGGTACAGGAATCTGCAATTAAAATTTTTAAATAGGAAACCACCCCCACTTCGCTGGGACATATAGCAGAAGGGGTGCACTAGGGAGTGGGTGTAAAATGGAAAAAAAAATTTACTATAATAATACTGTTGAAAAACACAAAAAAAAACGAGAAAAATTCAAATATATTATAACATTTGGAGAGAGTGAAAAAAAAATATTATAATATTGTCCCCTCAAATTATAATATTTCGGTTATTGAATGACGTACTGTATTGTGGGTGGGCTCAATGGAACCGTCTTGGAGAGTAGTATGGGTATGTACATATATGGTCGATCACTTCATTCTGATTTTTAAGCTTATTTAATAGAATGAAATTATATCGAGACTTCTTACAGCTGTTGAAGAAAATCTTTATATTTAAAAACTATGTTTTGCCTTTTAATTCGCATTGCATACTATTTTAGTTTTTTTAGCTACAATTTTATTATTGAAAAACAAATGTTTAGAGACACCTACGAGCTAGCCGTTTAGCTCACAGTTGTTTGGGTTATAAAAAAAACATTTGTAAGGCTTTAGAAAATATTAATAAAAACATGAAAAGTGTGGAAAGGAAAACCTTCGGTTGTTTGGTTAAGGCAAAACGTTTAAAATAGTCAGTAAAAATCCCCCCCAACACAATCCCGTATAAATTGCCATTTTATTATTTAGAAAAATGAGAATTTGTATAGTTTTTTATTTACTCGGCAGCTCATGAGCCGCGAAAGTATCTCAAGATCACGTCCATTGTATCTTGTTATCTCTTTTTTATCTTTGTGAGCAAGACTTGGTATTTTTTCTCTTTTCTTGGAATATTTAAAAATATGAATGTGTATGTGTGTGTGCCTGGCGAGACAGCATCGCCCCTGTCTTCCCCCCAACTGCCCTCCTAACCATTTTTTCATCAGTGATACCAAAAATTTAAAATTTTCACATACTCTGAAGAAAGGATTGGTGGAATGATTTTAGAACGAGTAGAATGGCCACAATGGACAGAGGCAGGGAGCTAATTTGGTAGTCTAATTGACCTGATCGACGGATGGTGACCGGGACAGATCATCTCAATCTCTGATTGACTGGCTATAGTGTCCCTTCATCTGTTTGTCTACCTTTTGTCGCACACAAAAAAAATCAAATAAAATGAAAACCGATGGGGTTTATTTTTTTACATTTCTTATTCCTACAAAGGAGAAAAAATAAATAAAAAAATTCAAAAGTTGCAATGAACAATTGTCGCATAAATGCCGGAGAGTATTACGTTGAGACAATCAAGGCAAGGTACCTGCCACGGTGTGCTGCTGCTGGTTGGGCGTATGAAGGGAGGCTATTTATTTGCGTATAAGCATTTTGCGGCTGGTAGTGGATGTTGGAAATGATTGTGTGATGATCGATATTTTTGCTCCAGAGATTCCTTAATGATATCTCCAACACTTTTTTTGTCGGGGAGTAAGGAAGCGAATGCAAAAGGCTCTGGACACGAAAGAAGGAGGGCAAAATCAGCCGGCGGCGTGGCGGTCCGGCGAATATTAATGACCCCACCGGCTGAATTTATTTTTATTTTTTGGGGCTTTCTCAAAAACACTTAAAATAAACCAACTCCCTGCACCCCGAATGGATTTCGGATCATTGGTGCCCATCCCATTGTTGTTTTGCTCATTCTTCTCTCGTCCCCGGCTGAATTTCAGATTTCCAGATTGATTTTCATTTAAATTTTTCGGTTTAAAAAGAAGTCGTGTATTTGTTTCCTACCCTTTTATGCCTCGGTATATTTTTTTCAGTAAATTTGGTTTTCTTAATTCTTTTTTTTTTACACTGGTTAAACAAACGTGCGCCTTCCCGAAACCGGAGGCTGTGGTGGCCAAAACACAGATGCTGCCGGTGACTGTGGGGTCATCTTGATCTTATTAAAAATTCACTAGTGCGTCTCTCGTTATCATGCCGTTTATTCGAATGTTTTTTTGATGAAATGTTGAAGATTGTGACGGTTTCAAACATTTAACATTCATTTTTCCTGTACCTTCACGTCCCCTGGACGGGGGGTTATAGAGAGGAAAGGAAACGGGGATGGACAAGAGGAGAACAGGCATATTTATAAATAGTTATGACCTTTATCCTTGAGGGAAAACGGATTGCGTTGCGGATGAAGCGCGAAATAAACAACTGAAGTTAAGAAACAGATGCCGCCGCCGCGCTGTGCTAATTACGGCGGTGGCCACAGAAAACGTCCCTCTGGACACACATATTTTGTAATTTTATTAAATTTCTCCTTGACGATGAAGCATAATTTTATTTTTGAAATGCAAAACGTTTTTCACGTTGCCTGTAAAAAAGAAAAGAAAAAAAGTAAAATCAACACAACAATAAAAAACAAAAGAAGAAAAGAAACGGTCAAGTGCGAGTCGGGCCTCGTTCAATGAGTGTTCCTCACAAATGCGTTTAGATACTGAACATACTGAAACGAGACAGCTATTTTAAATGACTAGTGATGCTTATTTTTTGGTACGGAAGACTCAAAAGGAGAAATAAAAAGCCGAAAATAACTGTTTATTTGCATCTCATGTCACTGAAATCATTTTGAGTGTAGGTACCCCTCTCATTCGTTTATACAATAAAAACAAAAAAAACAAAACGAAAACCTAAAAGTCCACTCTGGCCATTGTCCATTCATTTCAGAGTCCTGTGCCTCATTTAGGGTCTGGGGCAGCAGCAACAACCACAGCACCATACAGTTGAAATGATCGCCAATCTCGATCTGGTTACTTTACTTTTCATTGTAGACTTCCCTGCCCCCTACTCAACCGATGAGCGCGCTCAACGCAAGAATTACCTCCTTTTGTTGGCGCACTTTAATTTTTTCCAGTTTTCTTTCAATTTGCTCATATTTTTGTGCTGCGCATCGTTGTTGTCGTATTCGTCGTCGTCAACGATGTCCACCTCATCGTCATCATTTTATACACATACGGCTGCTGGAGCAGCAGCAGTGCACAAACAGATCCCATAGGTATGCCATAGGGCCTCACCCCTTCCACATAAAACATTCATGGTAAATCGGTACAATCACTCGTGGTTTGTTTTTGGTACTGAATATTTGTAGTTTTTTTCAAAAATGACAAATTAAATTTTTAATGAATTCCTTCTCCAGGAATAAGCAAGAACACTAAAGACCCTACGATTCTCAAACTTTTGGTACCTAAAAGGCACAAAAAAATTCAACTATTCAGTGACTCCTCGCTCTAGTCGACATACAGTAGCGGACCAAAATCTGGAAACATTTCAATAATGACAAAGTCAGGATCTCCTTTCATTCTCCTTCCCCTTTTTTAGCATCAGATCAAAATTGATCACAATTGGTAAAAGCATTACTCACACAATTTAATTATGTAAATACGTTTCTATTAGTTATTTATCTATTATTATAATTTATTTATAGTCACAGTTTCATCAACTATCGAAATACTGAGATGAGCATTAACAAAGCCGGCTTTTAGATAAGTGGAAGTTAATATCAGGGTTATTTAAGTTGAATGAGCGCCACATTGAGGTCACAGGTTCATTAAACCCGTAATTAGTACGATGGAATGAATGGTGGAAGAATTCACCATTTTTCAAGGTGCGTGTCGGTACTATGATACTAAAAGAGCCAGCAATTCAGCAGAATTAATAGCACCCTGCAAACAATCAAAAACCAAGACAGTTCTGAACATGTTTCGTCTATTCCTCAAGGAGTCTAGCGAAATTATCTTAAGTCTATCAAGATAGGGAGACAGGACAAGACAATTCTTCCAGGGGAGTCAACAAAGAGGAAACCGTTAGAATCTACATTGAACGGCCTCAATACGATTGATGAGTGCCATCATAAAATGGACACAAGAACGGGCTGGCGTATTCCGAAACGGGTCTCACGAAAGCACAATAAAATAGACTAGAGATGTAGGAATCTTCGAACTCCTTGGAATACCTCTTAACGAATCCTAAGATTCCATTAGCTTTAATAGCAATTGAACCAATATGATCCTCAAAACGATGAGTTGAGAACAACACCAAAATCTTTCACCTTAGTCAGTCTAGAAACAGAATGCCCATTTATGGAGAAGTCGAAAAGCTTCGTAATTTAAATGAAGTAAGTGATGAAGAATTTTAACAAATGAAAAATAGATAAATAAAGAATTAAAGCCAATTCACGAATGTCGGCCATAAATGGTATTATTTTGAGCTGTCCACTTTGCGCTGATTTGTCTTAGTTTTTTTTGTATGTAAACTTCTCCTAGTATCCCCAGAAAAATCAAGAAAAGATTTGGGTTTTCTTTACCAAAAACAAAAAGAATTAAAAATCAAAACTACTCCCAAACTAACGACACCAGGAATACCCTAAATTGATTTGTCTTACCCCGAATTTACACTCATGCTAAAGGTCGGTTACCGGAGGTTTGGAGAAAAACCTAGGAAAAATTGAATAAAAAAAAATACGAAGCGCTTCATAGCAACCAATTAATTTCAATGGTCTCAATGGACCACCGCACCCCGGTGAGGAATTGGATTTGCATAATCAACGTAATCTCACACTTTATCCGAAATTGCCTCTAAACGGCGATTTACATTCGAATTGGTGAATAAATGCACATCTCAATGGAACGATTTTTTTTCCTGTTTGCTTAATAACCTCCTCGCCCAAAATATCTCGCTATCTCACTAGTATCTGATCCCTCCGCCCTCCCTCTTTCGAATCATTCATAAGTTACACAGACAAATTTTCGGTATCTTTTTGTTTATTTGTTTTTTTTTTGTTGCTTTTTTCAAGCATCTTAAGGAAAGACTTACCTTATCGTCATAATCTCCTTAAGATGCGGTTTTAACGGTGTTGAATGTTATTTTGACCGGAAATTGAAGAAATCATTTGTGAACAAAAAAACAACAAAATAGTGTCGAAGGTGTGCCACACCTTTTGCACCCATCTCCCAATAAATCAAGTTTACAATGACCATACGGTCTTGGCACTATTGCATTGACACCGTCGTCGGTGTCGCTAAAAAAAACCTATAGTGTTTTATTTTTATTTTTCTAAAATGGTTGTAAGTGATCTTAGTGGAAAATTAATAAATAAAATTGGGGACCCCGCCTTAGTGTCTTTTAATCGAAAAAATCTCCCAAAAGAGCTTAACCCGGCCACACAACACTTACAAATTTTTTTTCCTTTATTGCTACTAAATTTCCGCCATACGAGTATAAGGCAAATAGCCACACGCAGTCTGCCTAAGAATTGCTTAAAAATCAAATGTAGCTGAGAGAGAGATAAACGCATCATTTTCTTATAGACACCCCGCCAACTCCCCCTATAACCGTCTAACGACTGACCACACACAAGCCTATTTAAATTCGAATCAATTCACAAAGTCAATAAAAGCCACAAAAAATAATAAATTTCGACAAACAAACAAAAAAATTGGTTAAAAAAAAAATCTTTAAATATCCGGAGAAATATGATTTTGAACAAAAACGCGACAAAAGCCATCCATCCATCGCAGCCCAGGCTAGCCGGCCTAGTCAAGCCCAGCCATTGCATTAAGAAGAAAAAAAGGCAAAAAAAAACAAAACAAAAAAATCCGGTCCTAAGGTGCCAAGATGCTCGCCAAGACAAATTTCTTCTAGCATTGGCCGGCCGCACAGCCGGCGTGTAGGTGTTATTCAGAGCAGCGCTGTTATAGAATTGAGGGGACACGATAATCAATTAATTCGGAAATTTATTAACAAAAATTTTAACAACACGGAGCACCGTGCGAAGATGATACACCTCCTCCGAGTCCCCCCGTGGGTTTACCCTTCGTCCACTATGGCACTCCTCCAAAGCCATCTGACTGATATCGAAATGAGAAGCATCAGAGAGATGGACCACAAAAAAATTAAAAGACGACGACTCCGTGTGAATTAACGCGTCCGAAGGTGGTAAATTAGCATAAACTGGGAGTTTTTTTTTTTTTTCATCTTCAGCTCGGATCTCGAGGAATAAAATGGGTGGCAAAAGCGAAATCAATTTGTTTCAGAAAATTCATTTTTTATTAAGAAATCACCAGTTGATACTTTTCACTGTCACCCAATTCAATTAGGCGCCTCAGATACGCGCGGGCGAATTTACACGTTTTTTTTTAATGCGGCAGGCGACATTCAAGGGTCTTGGCAAATATTTACACGAAAAAAAATTAATAGAGCAACAAATTAATGCTGGTGTAACCGAACTTTACAGCTTTGCGGACAATTTACGAAATTTTACCAATCTGGGGCTTTGATTAGACTAAAATAAAATCGTGGGGCGCATTTATTATAGCAGAATACTTTTCTTTGTTTGGAGCTTGGAAGTCATACTGTTATTATATTATGTGTTTTCTACTAAATGCGTCCCACGATTTTATTTCAGTCTGTTCAAAGCCCCAGATTGGTGACCCGAAATTATTTTCTAGCTTTTAGTACATCATCAATTGTGCAATAAAACCGTTTAACTTAAAAAGTTTCTGTTAGCTACTTTATTTTTTCACTTTTTAGTGTGCTTTACTTGCTTAGCCTGATTTTATTTCATTTATCGGATCCATTAGCAAGTGTCGAACGTCCGCTTCTTCATCTAGTTCAACATTTTCTACTTTTAGTTATATGTCTTATTCCAGCTCTTAATTTGATACCCAAGTCTAGGAAATTGATATGCGATCGATGTAAAATACATGCAATCCGTCAATTTGATACCTATGTCAAGAGAGTTGTTATCAACATGGTTATCCGCTATCTTGGTGCAACCGCCATATTTCACTTGGACTGACGTCAGGTAGCTCATCGTATTATACTCATCAAACTCTTTCATATGATACCAACATCAAACGAGATGTTGTAAAGATAATGATAATCCGCCATCTTGTGCTGTCTGCCATATTGAATTTAAAATGACGCCACACAGCTTATTGAATTTTACTCTTCATACCCTTTCATTTGCTACCCATGTCGAGTATGTCGAGTCGAAAAAGATAATCAATGGATAATCTCACCTCGACAGAAAATCCAATATGGCAGACGTCCAAGATGGCGAATTAACTTTTTCCATACAACCTCTTGATATGGGTATTGAATAAATAGGTTTCACGAGTAGAACGCGATTACAAACAAATATATAAATATTGCTTGTGGAATAGTATAGGATAACTTTAAAAAAACTGTCAAAGAAATGATATTGCCTATCCGCAGAGCCGAAAAATCGATCTAGGCGGGTTTCATTTCTGGAAGGAACGATGGAGGAATCTAGAATTTTGGGATGAAAGTATTAATAAATGTAGAAATAGAAACCTACAGGAGAATGGTGCAGAAGGGAAGATGTGTTATATCTATATAAATTAAATTTTTATTTCCGCGCAACGCCCGTTCCGGGCAAGCTATTGATTATAGGGAATAATGTAGATTTTTTTTTTATTAGAAACCATGGACTATCCCCACCCTTTTGAAAATCGATCGGGTCGGAGCAGATATTTTTCGAGTGAAATTAAAATGAAATTAAAAAAGCTTTGAAATTCACCTGTGGCGTGTTGGGTGTATTTGCCGAGACCTGACCTTTTTGTTTTTGTTCATAACATTTTCGCTGCAGCAAAAAAAAAGTCATTTTGTTTGTGAAAAAAAATTGCAAAGAAGAAGGCAAGATGCAAGACGTGGCCCGGCTAAGGGTGGCTTACTATCCATTGTTTCCCTGAGAATCGTAAATATGCGAGGATTCATTTAAATCAGCCTAATTCCAAAATCTCGACTGAGCCGTCATTTGGTCGGGTCCCTTGGAAGATGGGACGCGATATATGTACCTGGGCCGCGAGGACACAAGAGGACGTGGACCGTGGCGGAGTCCGCATAAGGAGGAGAGTGTGCGGGTACTGGGAAGGAGGAAAACCTACGTGAGCCGAGCCGGGCAGCGAACAGATCGGCGATTTATCTCACCTCTTATAGAATTTAACTCAAAGGCGCATCAGCTCGCATTTATTAGTATCAATGGTCGACAAAATTACCTCGGCCAAAGGGAGCAGCAAAAACGGGCGGCACAAAAGTGGCCTTTTTGAAAAAAGAAGCCCCCGCGATTAAAAGGAAGACCTGGACACCATCTCGGCGGCGCGCATACATATAGTGCCCCCCTAAAAGAAGATCACATCCGTGGAGGTACATATCAGCGGCCGCGCCAGTAACAGCAGCATCCATCGCGGCAGCGGGCGCGCCTTGCTTTGGTCCGATGAGGTACGGCTCGAGGTGGAGGTAAGAAGGAGCGTGTGTGGTGCTGGAACGTCCGGGGTCGGGTCGGGACCGGGGCGGGAAGATGGGGCTGCGGACGGGACGACAGTGTAAGAACCGTTTTAGGGCTTGATGCCCTTGCGCGACGCTTATTAACTCCGCGTGTAAAAGAATTCTATTGTTTGTTTGCGCTTTTGATTTTTGTTGTTGTTGTTGTTTTTTTTTGTTTCTTTTTTGTATGCGCCTGAAAAATGCCTCCTGTATGCCCCCATCCCATGTATCCATTGCTTGGATTTGTGCGCGCCACAGATTTCGACGGGGGGTACCCCGTGGTTCTTTTGATCGCATCTCTTGTGCCTTTTGGGGCCCCAGTGATCGTTCGGCGTATGGTACATGAGTCCCGAGGCACGACACAGTCGCGTCTTTCAGTCCTTTTCAAAGGCATTAATGGAACCAGGCGAAATCACCAAAAACTTCATTGTTTTCGGGGCATCCCTCCACTCTGGCCCCCCTTGTACCGGTGTCCACCCGCGACTTCCTTGCCACATCCTATCATTGTTATGCCCCTTTAATTTTTTTTTTATTCCCTTGAACGTAATGCGCGCGCGTTTCTTCTGCGCTTGCTGGAATTTCGAAATTGCACCTAATCAAAAGCCGAATGAGCATGACCATCGGGGGACCAGCACCAAAGCAGCGGCATCAGCAGCATCACCGTTGCGGTGCGGGTCCTTCTCGGATCTCTCGGGGATGCATCCCACCTATTTAATATTCTGCGGCTGGAATTGTGTCCGTCGTGCCGCGCTCCCCACCCGGTAAACCAAAAGCCGGTAAACAACTAGAAAGAAGTGAATTGTCCCATTTTTCGGCGAAATCATTAATCGCTTTGTTAAGATCTCTCTCCTTTTGTACCGCGCGCGCGTTCCCTACCTGGTCAACGGCTCGGGACCAAGTTGACTTGGGGGGGCTTTGGTAGGTTACCTTCGTAATATATCTCATGATGTGTGCCCTGCTCCTCTGTATCACCAGCCAAGGAGGTGGACCAGCAGCAGCCGCAACGGCAGTGTACCCGAATGAGAAAAAATTACAAAGGAGCACACATCACACAAGTCACAGTGTCTCTGCTGCCCACTCTTTTGGCCGGTTCAAATGTCGGGTTTTTGTTTTTGTGAATTATTTTTTTATTTTTATTTTTGTTTAAATTATTTTTTTATTTGTCGCGCGAACAACAAAGCTGTGAGACCCCCCTCCCCCTGCCCATTCCCTTTCCGCAAATGGTATAAGGTCACAGCACACTGTCCCCTTCTGACTTCGAAATTGTTTGTAGGCAGAGAAAACTGCTGCAAAATTATCGCAAGATCCCCTCGGTAAAGTGGCCACAAGGAATTAGCATTTCGCTGAATAAAACACACGACACGACCCAAGTCGCGATTCTGCAGGCATGGGGCTCTTTTGTCATTTAATTCGATGCCGACGACCAAACCGCCGAGGACAACCAGGACGATGATGAGGATGACAATGACGACGGCAGGGGTGGTGATGATGATGCTGATGATACCGCGGATGATGCCTATTCCGATCCCCCCCATAAACAATTGGAATTGTCACAGAATGCATCCACTGCCCCCAAAACACTATACATCTCTTGCGCGAAGGGCCCACTATCGAAAATTCATTTCTCTTGTTTATTAGAGTGGAAGGAGGTGGTACCTGGCAAGCGCCTAGGCTCGTAAAATACTAAAAAATTATTTAAATATAATAAAAACAATAATCCGTGGTACGTACCTGACATACTAGGCTTCTGAAAAAAACAGGAAAAAAAAATATAAAAAGCAATTGCCGTGTAAAAGATCAAAACAAAAGGCGACAGGCGCGCAAAAAATAAGAACAATAAAAAAAGAAAAGAAATGTGAAGCGACAAGAGGCCTAGAGGAGATATCACGTCGTTGGCGCACAACAAGAGTTTCTGTGTCTTTTCGCCCACCTTAAGTCTGGCGTGTGGTATTCCTCACCTTTACCCGTAACTCCATCGTGATCCGACCACTTTTCAGGGGTCTGCGCGTTTTTTTTTTATATTTTCACTTGCTTTATTTTAATTTGATTTTTTCCTGGAAAAATTCTGCAATATGTCCCAGGGAAATTATTTCGTTTGACCCACCTTGTCATAAAGAAAAAAAAACATTCTCCGGTTGCTGCAATGTTAATTCATCTTAGGAAAAACTGTGTATCGTATAACAGAGGAATGTACATAAACAGGGTACACAATCGCAGCAATGCAGCAGCCAAATGCGTGCGCCCTTACTGAACTGCATGTATTACATCGTCGCGATTTTTTAATCAGGCTGCTAAAATTGCTGGGTTAAAATATGTTACCGCTCTGATCAGTCCTTGATGCCAAGCATTTACGCGTATTTCGCTGGCGAGAAACGATCTCTTTTAATGCGAAATATTACCCAGGTTAAAAAAAAAATCTCTAATTTTTGAAACGTTGTCCATCTTGTTACGATAGAATATCTATTACGTTTTATTTCAGGGAAAAACCGGCTGAAAATGCGTTTAGGTATAAATAAGTTGAATGAGTCACATCTGTGCAATATAGAAAAGAAATCGTGAACAAGCAGGATCTGTGCATATGCATGTTTAGCAAGCCCGAATCCCCGCTCGTGGCAGGTAAATTTCAGCGAGGAGCGCAGGCTTCCTCGAATTAGGAAAAAGGGAAAGATATGCGCGGTGGCGCACAACATGTGGGAAGGATTATGTAGGTAAATTAGCGGAGATGAGTCATTAGGTAATTTGGGGGAAAAGTAGGTAGGTAGGTTATCGTTTGTTTAGTAATTAAGGATAAAGGGTAGATATTTTAAGGAAAACTGAGGAAGATCATTCCGTGCAAGGCAGTCGTGAAGGAAGTTTGAAAACGTTTCAGAAAATTTAGAAGTGAATTTGATTAGTGGATAAAACTATAGTTACAGTGGGAACAAAACAGACAAGAGTGAAAAGTTTAAAGTTAGTGGGAAGGTGAAAAGGACCAAGACAGCGAGCGGGAAGTAGGAAGGAAAAAGGAGAGGATTTTTGTAATTGGATTTTGGATAAGGTGAGTGAGTAGAATATAGTAGTGAATTATGAGGAGCAGTAAGTGAGTGAGTAGAGAGTAAGAAGTGAAGTTAATTATGACGAGCAGTAAGTGAGGAGAGAGGAAGTGAATTAAGGAATTATTGTTAGGTCGGTTAGAGCGAAATGGGATAGGACTTAAAAGTTGTAGGGAGTTAGGCCAAATTTTATGTGAAGTGATATAAATGAGTAAAGAAAGGGGGGGTTCTGATTGAAGGGGAGGGAAGGCGCTAGGCGGTAAGCCGCAAGCGGATTGTACATTTGCGGTGGACCTAAATTCTGATCACGTCCGGATGAAATATTTTGATCTGCATAGTCTGGTGGAATTC
Source organism: Neoitamus cyanurus (assembly GCA_947538895.1). Taxonomy (NCBI): domain Eukaryota; kingdom Metazoa; phylum Arthropoda; class Insecta; order Diptera; family Asilidae; genus Neoitamus; species Neoitamus cyanurus. The sequence goes on from OX384549.1 coordinate 10,806,666, forward strand.
TCGAGTGAGTGGGAATTCATGACCAATTTATTCGCTCGGCTTGGCTGGAAAAATCATTCGCACACCTGAGAGTATCACGTTAAGGCGGATAATATGTGTGTCGTCACACTCACACGTGTCTCGCACGCAATTATAAATTTTAATTAAAATATCATTTCGAAGGCGATTCAAATTATGGGATTTCGTCCGTTTCCCTTTTCACATATCGAAAATTTATGGTCACGAGAGATGATGGGAACTGTGTGGTAAGAGGTAAAGAGAAATAAAAAAAATGAAAATAAAAGGACGGGCCCTACAGTGTGTGCTGGGTGATGCCCGTCATCCCTAAAGTCAAATGGATCGTAAAATTCGCGCCAATTGCAGTTACATACTCGCGCCATATTCATAAATCCGCGCTCGAGTAGGCTATCTTAGCGCAGTGCTGCACACTCAGAGGTATGCCTATAGTTCGGAAGGTTTTAGGGTTTTGGTGGCTAGAGGGCTAGAGGAGGAGCGCTTGTGATGGTTGGGATGCATCTGGATAGTGGACCAGAGGGTTGTGAGGTATTTTTTGGTGTTTATTCAGCGGGATCTCATTTTCTTCCTTGTAACTGTGCATAGGTAGGTGCATCTCATGGAGCTCCTCTCGAGGTCTTAAGGTGATGTCGCGTATGGGACTCTGTTGACTGTGTGTAAGTGTGCCCCCGTGCCGGGCAGCAAAGGACGGATGCGCGCTCCGCATTTGATTGTGCCGCATGGGTACCGCCAAGGTGAGGTGATGCAGCCGCTCCTGCTGCAGCCAGCCATCGTCGTCGTCCCCATAATCATCGACGATGCCCCGAGCCTCAAAAGCCAGTGCACAATGGGATGGGATTGGAATCGCGCGCTCGGAACCACGAGCATCATCTCGTCTTTTTGCGCTCACTCGACGCCGCATACCCGCCGTCCCGCGTATCCCCTCCGCCAGACTAGAACAGCCACATTAAATTTTGTCGCAATTAAAATTCTCTCACTTTTTGAGTTATGGATAAAACGTGGGATGGAAACTAAGTGCGGAATGCATTTTTATTTTTTCGCTACACAGCGCTCCTCTTGCCTTCCCTTTAATCCATTTTTAGCACTTCCCCGGTGCTGGGGTCGTACCTTACTTAACCTACCGTACCTTCTTACCATCGCCGCCACAATAACATACCGCGAGTGCACAACAGTCGCGTATTTGTCGCCTTTTTTCTCATTTTTTTTTTATTATTTTTCGCGTAGAGCCAAACTCTCTTAATTCATTCCCCGTTGCAACAGACCAAAGTAACTGAAGCCAGGTAACTACTCAGGTACGCGAATAAAAAAAAAAACAAAAATACCCGCAAAACCGTCGCGGATCTCTCTCTCAATAATTTCTTCATCCATTATCGGCGTTGTGGCGTCCATCTAAAGGGTGAGGGGGCCTGGGGGGATTACGAGGATATCTCCAATCCTCTTGCGCCTCATGTTTTTTCGCACTCGATCCCATTTTTGAGTGTTGAAGCACTCGGAGGTGGCCATTAATAAATTTAGCACCTAATCGGGCATACTTACGCCCTCATCACTGAGATTAAGTCACCTATTTGCGGTCGGTAACTGTCAATGGTCCTAAAAAGTCCATAACTTGCGGCATACCAGGGCTCTGGAGCAGCCAGTGACTCTCCCGTATTGTCTGGCCGCCCAAATGGACATGTAGAAACCGATGTGGAGCCACAATGCGAAGGGAACTCGTATGCTTACGTCTGTTGAGGTCTGGATGTTTGCTTTGTTTTATCCACCCGCAAGGGGAGCACAAAATAGGGATCAGGTAGTTAGTCAATGTCTCAAGGAAATCAAGACCAATCGACAGGTAGATGGTCATAAAAGTGTCTCCGCATGTCATTGCACTTAATGGACTCAGCCCAGTCACACTCAACAACCAACGCCACCAGCTCAAAAAGCACATTTAGGGTTGATGGACCTCAAAAGACACAGTCGACAAGATCAGACGCACTAGCGCCACAGTTAGCCCCCCACCCCCACCAGCCTTCCCTTTGGGTGTCAAAATTTTGTAAAAATTGTAAAATTCACCAAAAATCCGATCCCCAAAGGTGCAAAAATAAAAAAACAATAACACGGTGTGATCCGATCTTTACCATTTCCTTACCTTCCTCCAGACCGTCCGCTCATCCGTTCGTCCGGTTGTCCGTTGGCGCGGGTAATAACAATAATAGCTGGAACGAGGCTATAATTATTCCCCCGACGGAGTTGTTGTGACAATAATGGCGATCGCATCTTATCACAATCATCATCGTGAAAATTAATAACACGATCTCTCTGTGGTGCGCCTTAATTTTTGCTCGCATACCGAAAAGAGGTTGAAACAGCAGACACTAATCCTTCTCTCACCTCCCCCTTTTCCCATATTCTCAACTTCTACACCGATCGATTTGTGAGAATTAATTCTTTTCGCAGTTTTATTTCCATTTATGCAAGAAAATTTAAAGATCCCAGTTCACCATGAAAATAATTAAAAAAATTACTATCATTAGGACGTCTTCCCTGAGTGAGAGAGACGCTGAGTTAACGGTTTCTTTTAAACTTAAACTTCTAAAAGAAACTAAAAGGTATCCTGACGGGAGTGTTCTGCTGATAGTGAGATTTTTCATAACGAAAAAGAGAACTAAAACTAAATAATTAGAAAAAAAACAACCGGGCAGGTGCAAGTCGGGTGTCGTCCAATGGACTGTTATGTTGATCTCTATAGAAGCCTGTTTAAAATATTTCAGCCTGTGTAAAGCCTGCATAGATGTTACCTACCTACTACCCCTAGCAGTGCTCCTGTGAATTTCAACGGCTTATTAGTAACTTTTTTTTCTGTACGTTCTTGTCGTATTCTTAAGTTGGAGTGCTGTATCTCAAAATATTCCTCAAAGAATAAGTGAGAATTTATTTTTTCTGGACAGCCTCATATGTTTCCTTTCAAACTAAATATCCCCCTAGCCTGAAGCTCTTGTGGATTTTAAGGGAAAATGAGTTAGACACATTTCTAAGTCCATCGTGGTATAGATCGCCCATATATTCTGCTCCATCACAGAATGCATAGTTGAGCATATACCTTCGGCGTGGATAAATTGTAGGGGGTGGATTTATTTAGTTTAATATTTTAGAAGAAAAAAAAAATACCCACAATTCTTTGTGCTGAGGCATTGCAGCAGATCCCTATAAATCCTTCTCCTAACTCCTTTTCTGCGCAACCCATACAAATGTGAAGGAACTTAATATAGTTTGCGCGAAAAGATATTAAAAATGCAAATACAGTCCCCCCGTAAATTGTCGTCTGCATCTTATCCTACACAGCCCTTATCTCATATATGATTTTATTTAATACGGACACAAAGAATGCATGCAGCAGCAGCTTTTCTGCGGCACAAGAGGATAAGCATATGGCGTTATTGTGTGTGACATGGGTGTGGGTAAGAACATGAGTGAACGAACAGAAGAAGGTTTCTTGAGATGATTCCCTGCACGTCAGGCTGTTCCAACTTTCTTCTTATAATCTCTTTTTTCATTCAACATATCTACGTTTCCAATGTATCCTGTACTTTTCCGTGGATCATTATCAAAGGGTGAAGTTTTTGTTTTTTATTTATTTTCATTTCATCTTCTCATGTTGTGACAAGGTTGTGGAAAATTATCCGCTTTAGTATAAATCCGCGTCTTTGGTAAGGTTTCTATGGAAAGGTTTCTTTTAGTGAGATAAGCTCAAACAACGCACAACAGTCAGCCAGACTACATTGAAATCTAAAAGATCGGCCAAGGAACAGTTGTAGCTGCTCGTTAGATTTGTCTCGAACGCACGAAAAAACTAAATCACGTGCAACGTAATCGTAACATGTGAATCCTCCTTTCAAGGAAATTGTATAAAGGACAAAGGAAATTGTCCACGAGTTGGTTAGTGGGCACGGGTTGGGAGGGGTTGTGGGGATGAGTTATCCTACACATTTAATTAAGACTAATTAAGTCAGTGTGCTCCTTAAAAGGTGTGAAGTTAAAGAAAAAAAAACCTGCTAAATCCTAGAAGTCGTCTTATGAGGCATAGAAAACATATAGAGTAGAAATAGCAAAGGAAGGAGGGGGGATGGTTTCATTAAAATTGTGGCAATAAAAATTGGTTTATTGGCGATGTCAGGCGAGGGTGTGACTACTTAATTAGTCCCATCTCTGCATCTTTACCTGAATTAAACCGATTTTTGTGTTCTTTGTTTGTTTTTGTTTTTTTTGGTAAGACGAATATGTTGACTGACCGTGGCCTTCCAATGGTCCGTTCACCCTCTCGCTGCCTCTGACTGAGCACCCTTCATGGGGCTGGGTGCTGTTGGGTGGGAGGATGGGGGATATTCAGACGGGTTCCTTACGATGAAACGAGCCGGAAGTTACCGTCTGTTTCGTGAGGAATGTGAAATTTTTGCTGTGAACGAGCACACGATAGCCACCGCAAGTTCATGGACTAGGGAGACTTGTAGTATGGTTTTGGCCGCCGACGACGCCATCAAACACATACACACACATATAATCGCCTACCCCCCACCGACACGTGTTTTGGCCATCGTCACAGTCATCGTCATCGTCGTCTGTCCACTACTTGATCCTTCTCGTCCCTGACCATTCTCTCCTTTTTTCAAGTTCCCCGAATGTATGAATGAATGGTGTGGAGCTAGGCCAGAGAGGGGTCAGGTGTGGCGGATGGTTGATTTCGTTTTGTAGTCTCTTCCCCTTCAGCGGGCCCCTTTAACCCGCACCGCCCCACCCATTTAAGAAGGGAAAAATTTTTGTACAATTTTTTCCGATATTTTTGCTACCTTAACCCAGAATAGGACAGGACAAGAAAAAAAACAAGAAAATCGGGGCTGAGATGGTGCCGGTTTTGGATGAGGGAATGGGTGGGTGATGGTGGGTGGGCAGCAGGCACAAAGCTTTCTTATTTCGGTCGGCCGGCTGGCTCCTTAGGTCACTTGAACACTTTTGCGGATGGAAGGATTCTTTTGGAAGGAAGCACAAAAAAAAATCACGACTTTTTTTCTTCCCACAGTAGTATGGCTAATGTTACTATATGTGCTGTCTGCCGGCCGCTTTACTACTCTAACAGACAGAAAAAAAACACACGAAGGGAATAAGCACACGGGACACCAGAAATGCTCGGGGAAACTAGTTCAAGGTCACTGATGATACGGGAACGTGAACTACACAAATAAAACGTTTGCACCTTGGCCCTTGCTGGTCTGGTGGCTGTTTCTTTTCACTTTTCAGTGAATTTCCCCCATATTATTCCTACGATTTGTGATTGGAGACAATTTTTTTTCCAACCGGGTCATGCCGAGAATGTTCTGTTGAAGGAAGCAGATAAATCTTTTTTTTACTAAACAAACTTCCGGGAAATACTGCCGCTTTACAAAAAAAATCGATTTTTTTGTAGAGCAACATGATATTACATTTACAAAATAAATAAACACTTAAGCAAATTATTGTGATACAGTATGTTCTTTGAAATTATGAAGTGCAAAATGATCCCAGAAGTTTTTTGCCAATTCGACTGGTATGTTTTTTTTTGTGTGTGTGTATGTTACACGATGTCTTCGCCAATTGTGAACCGATTTTATTTATTCTCTTCTTATTGAATAGGTCATATCTCGAGGGAATACCGTTTCATCCATTCCCCATTAAACAATTTTAATAAACTTGGCACATAGCTGTAGTTCCAATGAAAATAAAACATTATGGTGACCTGCATTAAAAAGTTAATAAAGTCTTTATAAAAAATAATATTAACTAAAGGACTAACAAGTTGAAAATAATTGTTTTTGGAGTCGGTGCCAAGCCGTACGATACATGTCTGCGCAGTACTGTGTGGAGTAGCTTTCGCCTTCGGGTTGCCCACTCCACCACACTCGTCTCTCGCGTTGCGCAAGCTACTCAATACACCACTGCGCAGACATGTATCGTACGGCTTTTTACAATTACAACAATTATTTTCAACTTTTTAGTGTTTTAGTGTATATTTTTTTTTTAAAGGATATTATTATAATTTTAATGTTTGTTTGTTGTTGCTAGTGTTTGTCTTTTATTGTTTATTTTATTTTATTTTTTATACTTTGGTTTTATTCCTATAAATAATTGTATAAAAAATATTGTACTCACCCTTCTTTCGTTCAACTGGCTTAATCCTCAAATGGACGAAATCTAGTTCTCTCACTTGGACACTATTTGAAGTACAGGCTGTTCATCTACAGCATTAAATCAGTGAACAGGCAGAAACACATAAATTTAAAAAAAAAACCGTGAAAACCTTAAAGCACTCGATAAACAGGAAGATAACATAACTACCACGCACAGCACGTGTCAAGGTAACAAAAAAAAAAAACAAATAAATAAAAAATTAAATCACAAAATTTTTCCGATGCGAGCGGGAACTGAAAACAGAAATCACTTAAAGAAAACAGACGGGCCGGTCGAAAACCACGTGGTTGAGGCAGCATATCACCACTTTCTTTCGCTAAACTGTGCGGCACACAAAAGAAAATCTAAGAAAAAGTAACGGGGAGCTTTCGCAAGACGGGGATTTTCTGTGCGGTAGGGAGGTGGGCGCAAAGCGGAAAAGCTTCAAGGTTGGGACCTGTCTATGCACCTCGTGTTTTCGGAATGAACACACAACCCACTTTTCCACCCGTATGCACCCTCCTGTAAAGCGGACAAAGGCTAGGTGTATAGGCAAAAAGATAAAAAATCAAATATAAAAAAAATAATAATATAAAAAGGATACCACGAACTACCTGAGCGAATATCGCAAAATGCGACAATACCACGCGATATCGGATCTTTCAGGTAAACTATCAAGTGACTACTAAGTCTGGCTGCTGACTATTTTGTTTGGGGGGGGTGTTTCTGGATGACGACTCGAGCGACGCAGCTGGGGCGCCGCTCATTAGTAGTGTCGCGCGGACAATCCGTCGTATATATATTCCGGGTCTACGTCCAGGAGGATATTTTGTCCTGTGGCTGGCCTGTCTCGCACTGTTGGTCGTGTATCATCCCCGGGGGTATGGGAGACAGAGGGGGATTGGTGTCCGTCGTTGGGTCGTCTCTTCGATAGGTTTGGGCGTATAATCGTCTGGGGCAGAGGGTATGTCCGTCCAACGAGTCGTCGTCGGTCGTCTAGTTGTGACGACTGGGAGACTTTTGCAATCAAAAACAGAAAACTGTGCGACTTGGAGCAAATTAATTACACCCGGGGCTCCACTCATTACTGCAGTCAAATGAGTGGGCGCAAATTAGAAAAGATCTCTCCTAGACAAAGCAGCAGTGCGGCGGCACGGCGGGCGGGCCAGCGTTAACAGGGAAAAAAGAAACACAACGGGCAGGGGGATGAGGAAACTAATTAAGAAAGCAATCAGATGGCTAAGCAAAGCCATTCCCGGGTTAAGTGAGGAAAACTTTTCCTCAAGAGATGTGTTTTTCCTTACTTTCTTACTTGAAGGCTACACCAGCGACGACGGAAGACGCTAGTGATGCTGCTGATGCTGCTGCTGCTATTGTTGCTGTTGCTGATGATGATGCCGCTGACGCAGTTTGCTTTTAAGTTTTTTTTTTTGTTTTTTTTTTGTACGAAAGTATCAGCAACTGCCCTGCCGGGTACAGAGCAGGCTGGGTATCTGTCCCATACTGCCGGTATTACGACAACTATGCGTAAGGCTAACTAATTTGTGTCCGACGCCGGCCGGGAGATTTTAAACTGCCGAGGTACGGATACGCGACAAATGCCACTCACTTTAGCGTCTGTCGCTGCACAAATTAATTTTTTTTAGAGGCCAATTAAAAGTCAACCGAGCTAAAAATACAGGAAATCTTGAAATATAAGAAAAAAAAATCGAAAGAATTTTTTTATCTTTTGCTTTTAATGTCTCTCACCTATGCACGGGATGTGGGTGGTATCTAATTTGAATGTGATTTTTTTTCTCGTCGTCAAACTAACTAAAAACAAATTAAGCCAGAGGCCAAACTCAAATTAAAATTAAATTGGGAGAAGAAAAAATAAACGATGTCGTCTGGGCGCCAATTCGATTTAGGGAATCTCTTGTCCTAAGAGTGCGAAGTATTATTATCTTTTACCAACTAACAAAGGTGGGTACTGCATCTTAACATTTAGCGAAATTATTTTTGTACTATTTAACCCACCCGCTCGCCTTAATAGAAAACCTGAGCAAGTGGGACTGGCTTAGAGGGTGTTCTGTCGCCCCAATTAAAATTCTGGACAAGGGGAGCAAGTTTGGAGGGTTTCTAGCTGTGGGATTAAAAGTAGTGCCACAAATTCGAGTCATTTTGTTACCAACCGGCAAATTTGGGTTACCGCGCCCTAACATTTTTACTCCAGCGGATTTTTTTTTATATTTTTCCCAAAGCCTGTTCAGAGGGTGTTCTGTCGAGTGCCGCCCTAATTATAATTCTGGACAAGAGCAACAGGTTTAGAAGGTTTCCCCCCTTGGGATTGACAATAGTGGCAAATTCTATTTAAAGGATTTTTCTGGCTTTAGGATTGTAAAACGTGCGAGTGAAAATCAGAAACCGGCGATTTTGCATGCTTGGCCGTCCTGTCATACCCTGTAGATATTTTCTGCGTTTTTTTTTCATGGTCAAGATAATTTTAAAGCAGCGAATACTCCTGGCTTATCGTTATTTGGTGGTTTTTTGTGGTTTTTTTTTTATAAACCCAACTCCATGTCACCCTGAAGCTTGGTAAAGGGGGAAGCGGGTGTGCAAAGGGCACATAGGACGAAAACGGACAAATAAATTAAAAAAAGAAATCTCAGATGTCTGTATTTTTATTTGTAATTTATTTTATTTTTTGACACCAGAAAGGAAGATGTTTTGAACTTTATCCGAGTTAAAGAAGAAAGAAATCCAAGGCAACATTTTCCTTTTTCAGGAACCCTGCGAAGCAGTCCTTCAAGGCAATGTAATGTCAGAACAGATACAGGAAGATACACAATCCGGCCTGCTCCTTCGCCCACCTTTGAATGGATGGTGTGGTGAGGTGTGTAGTGTTCCTGGGTGATGGGGTGGTAGCCGGATATGTCCAGACAATTCTCTTCCCATTTTATTTTTATTTATTTTTTTTTCCTCTGGTGCCCCGGATATATCCAAACTTCAAATCGATGAGTACATTGACCTCACCCAATTCACCTAGAACTGACCTTACGCACTTTTTACGAGGACGAGCAAAAGGGAAAAAAAAAGTAAATAAATATATCCCGACTGGGCAGTGAACGGAACGTGCTTTAAGAGGTGGGATACATGTCTGCAGGATGGGTGGGCAAGATAGGCGCACTTATTCGTGCGTACTGGGGGAAAAGTAGGGTTCAACCCCATTTCAGGGAAGAAAATGTGATTTTTTTCTCTATTTAGGTCAAGACAACGTATATTGGGCCACAAAATATATCAACAAAAAAATAGATCAACAGGTCTGCGGTAGTGTTAAAGTATGTTTTTCTTTACAAATTCTTTGTCCTTTCCGCAGCTTTAAAGGATGACCGCTCACGCATTCGAAGAAGAAATAAATTCCTGAACTTTTCCTTTGGAACATTTCTTAGCAAAGCAGGCATAGGTATGTTATATTATTTGGAAGGCTTGCGATAAACGATTGGAATCTACTTATTCTTGCACTTGTTTTACGTAGTGGTTAACGGTTTGGGAGGCAGATACTATTAAAAAAATTAGCAATTTTGAGTCTTAAGCAAATTAAGAATATTCGGGTTCTTGAATTAATTTGTTTTATCCTACATATATTAATACTACTAATTAATATTAGTGACATTTATTGCCCCCCCCCCCCTTTTTAAAGTGTTTCCAAAAATAAAAATATTATATTATAAAAAGGTATTCTCGACTAGATGTGCACAAAAGAAAAATAAAGTCGATTTTGCTACTACATAATAACATTCATAATAAATCAAAATCCACTTTTCCATTTTAACTATTTTTTTGATTGATATTCACTTTTTTCGAATAATTCTTTTTTCCATATTTCTGGGGTCATTTTTCCACACTATTATTTTTTTATTGCTTTATTTTATACTGCACCTCTCTTCCTGTATATCCCAGCGGAGTGGGGGTGCTCTCATTAAATCAAGCGTAAATTCATACACAACTCCCCCATACATCACTTTCACCTATTCCTAATAATTCCCTTAAAGTCAACATAACGAATGGCATCCAGCAAATTAAGCCAGATTTGCGACACACTTACATTTGAACGACGTTATATTCCACACTTAATGCCATTAAATATTCTTTCAAAAAAAAAAATGGAACGGATATCTAAAACACACAATTTGTTTAAATTACATTTAAAAGTCAAGTGTCCTTATTGAAAGACCAAAACTCCTAGGGTATATGCTTCATGAACGTCTTAATACGATTTATGTATTGCAAATACAGACTCAAAGAATAATGATTAAAGTCCCTCCTCAAATTAGAATACTGTACATAGTTTATGTGGTCATTAGTAACTTTATACTTCGCCCATGCATTATTTCTACGGTTTCTTAAAGATCTCAAGTGAGAGTCATACCAAGGTGGCGAGTGTATAGATATTTTATTTTCTCACAAGGGGCCCACAACCTGAAATACCCCTATGAACAATTTCATAAAATTTATGAATTGGAAGATTTATGGCTTAAAGAGATTATAAACTTCTGAACAGTGTTGGGGAATATTTAATTCTGATTAACAATTAACAATTAATCACTTGTAATTGTAATAACTCACAATTCCAATTGATTAATTGTTATTGCTATTACAATTAAAATGCTAAGAATTAAATGTGCTCCTGCGCGTGACTTGCGTGAAGAAGATTAAAGCTGAAGAGATTTGTGGTCTCAGTAACTGTAAAGCCTACAAACTGGAAATTATTGGATTTTTGGAAATTCAACCCCTAAGGGGGAGAAATAAGGGATGAAAGTTTATATGGGAGTTCCGTTCGTTAGCGTCATAACTTCGGAACCACTGATCCGATTTACATTTTTGTAATTAATAGAGGTGTGTTCTAGAGCTGAAAAAATGCGAATAGTCGAACTATTAAAATAATTCGAATATATTCGAATACGAATTTATTATATTATTCGAATATTCGAAGTATTCCGCTTTCTTAGCTTAATTCGGATTGTTGTAATAGTCAAAACGTACATTTTTTATTTTGCATAACATATTCAATATTTAAAATTTCAAATATAGAAATCTTAAAATAATGTTTGTCTTTAAATCAGAAAATGATTCTCGGGAATGCTCCACAACGTGGTCACGTTTCATGTTATGTGTTTAAAAAAAACATGCTCTACAACATAGTTCAATAAAAACATTTATGTCACGAGCTATGTCACGAGCCACAATATGAATTAATAATTAACAAAACCCACCACCTCCTGTTTGCAATATTTACGAATTTTTATAATAAAGAGATGATTAAATTTGCATACAAACAACCAATCATAATTTTGCTGGATGCCGTGACAAGGGCTGAAACCCGCATAACTTTAAAATATGTCCCATCAATATAGTAAAGGCGACAGGGAGATTTTCCTTATGGTATTATGACAAACCCACCTACTTCGCTGATTTTTTTGCATACGTCTTAAGTCCCCTTCCCTCAGTGTTCCAAATTTACAAAATACTATATTTTTGTAAGCCCGGGGGCGATGGGGAGGGGTGGCCTAACAGGTGTACAAATTTTTTTGTGATTTTATCCGCTTCTATTAAAGGCACGACAAAAATAATGCCACCAGCGTAGAGGGCGCTGCGTGTGGGTACTATACGTTTTCTTATTATGACTTTTATCGTAAATGTTACAGGAAGACCAGGGGGAGGGGTAAAATTATTTTTCTATGTTCTCAGATGTTTTTGCAGCTACGAAAGTGATGATACCAACGTAGAGTGCGTTACGAGCACTACAAGTTTGCTTAACATAAATTTTGTCGAACTGTCACGGTTGACAGCAAGAGGGTTTGATTTCGGATATTCTGAAATATAATCCAAGAGGTCATTGCAAAAAGTTATAACACACGTCATATTGCGGAGTATTCCCGAAAATCGGAACATGCATCTTCCTCAAATTTATTTGTCACCAATTTCACGGCTTCCTAGGGCTCTGTTCGCCCCTTCGGGGTTTTTAAAATATGGGTTCTCGAACCCACTTCACAACATGGTGCAATAAAAAAATTACGTTACGTGTCACATCACACACATAACATGTCACATAACAAGTAATATGGCCATGTTGTGGTTGTTAAGCGAATAGTCCCGAAAATCCAGCCATATATTGATGGATCTTTTAAATAAATATGAAGAAATTGAAAATACTGTATTATAGAAAATTATTCTACGGAACTCAAAATAATTCTCGAAAATTTTCTTGAAATATAATTATTGCCAAAATCTGAATTATATAATACATAAATGCATGTGTATATGCTTTGAACGACTTGCAGCGGAAGAATGTAATCGTTAAAAACAATTAACAATTGAAGAACAATTGTAATTGACGATTGAATTTTTAGTTTCGATTAATTTAATTGCAATTAAATTTAATTACTAATTAACCTTTAGTTCAAGTAAATTAATTCCTAAGCCTCAGAGACAGCGGTGCATGTACTCTGTTAGTGTACAGCCCTGGCCAGGCTCCGACTAACACAGTTAGAATATGCCTTTCCAACACCGGAACAGGTTTGGAATATGACCCCCGGAAAAATCTGGGCTTCTCCAAGAAGCTAGACCTGGGATGAAATGTGGATGGGGATTCAAAATAGTTCCTAGCGGTCGCGGTGATCGAAAGGCCTCATGCCTTACCGCCCCCCTTCCAACTAAACTGAACTGGATTAATTGCAATTAATTTTTCAGTCAATTGATTAGTTAATTGAAAAATTAGTTGACTAATGCCCAACACTGCTTCTGACACCAATTAACGTTCAAGAGATGATTGTCCAGTAAGTTAAAGTCAGCTTTCCTGAAATTACGAAAATAATTAGTTATATGTAAGTATGTCAGATGGTACTTGTGAGCGTTTGAGATCGGATCTAAGCAGGATTCAATATGAATGCTGGAAGGTCCGGAGGCGAGATCAAGTCAAGACGACGCTGTAGAATGTTAAAAACTTTACTCAGTCATTAACGGCCCGGGAGGTACTAGTAACCAAAATAACCATTTTGAGTCTGAAGCAAATTTAGAAAATTCGTGTTCTTGAATTAATTTTTTTTAATTTCAATAAAAATACTTTTGGAACTCTTTTACCAGTAATAGATGGAGCAAATCACTTCTACAACAGTGCCAAATTTTAAGACCATAGTAAGAGTAGTTACTGGAAAAAACGGGACGACCAGACAGACAAACAGACACCGAAGTCTCATCATAATGGTTCTTTCTTTGTACCTTTTAGATACGGAACCCTAAAAATAGCAATTTTGCGTTTTACTAAGAAACTTCGTTTAAACCGGGAATGTGTTCAAACCAATCTCAACCCCTTCTCCGGAAGTCATTAAAACTGGGAAGTGACTGAAAGTGGGGCAATTAAAATTCATCGGACGTTCCGCCAGGAAATTAAAGTTCCAAAATCGGCGATAATATTCATAGAGCTGTTTCACTCCACCCCGCGCCTTGTGTATAACAACCTGCTGCCCATGGTTACCCCACCGAAATTGAGAGCATCAAGTCGTTGTCGCCGAGGGTGGTATCATCCGAGCGACAGGATCACTTCACAGCTAACGACCCTTAAACGAGTGATTAATTAAGAGAGCTCGACTAATCAACGTTTCAACAAGAGAAAATTAAGCGGGTAGCCCCCCAGTCCCCTCACCCGGTTGGAACACTGGCACCTTTCTGACGAATGTTGTCGGAGAGCGCCGGTACTTTTGGTGATTTTGGTGTTGTGGGGGTGGGGGGGCAACTGGAGGGTAACACCTTACATAACTCGAATAACCTTACGTCCCCTCGGGTGCTCGGTGCAAATCGAGGATTTCCCGGGAGTGTGACTCTTGATGGGGTTACTCCTGTAAATCGACTTGCAAATGAACGAGAGAAAGGGTTGCACTGTTGCTGAGGATGATGCGTTACATGACACGCAGCTCGTGATATTTTGTCGTTTCATTACACGAAATTACCGTGTCACGAGCACGTCGCTTGGTTTAATTACCCTCATTTGACGGGATGGTGCCTGATGCCCTGTCCCCCTCCGGATGAAAAAAAAACTTAATCCTTTCGGTGTGACGACTTATTTCGCAACAATTGGGTTTTTTACACCTCACGAGATTTAAAGGGTTTATGAGATTTTCACTAGGTACTGGTCCCGGGGAAGGGATTGGGAGAATACTTTGCTGGTGGTTGGCTTGTTAGAGATTTCGAGATGACGGAACGGTGGGAATTATGAATTCCCCGAATAATTGCGGAACTCCTCCCGGGCCGAAATTTTGTTGTAAGGGAGTAACAAAGCGCTGATTACGATTAATGGAATTGTTCCATGTCCGGCGGGTATACATACATATGTGAGGTGATCATCATCGTGGGGGTCTCGAGGCGTTCTCTGCAGGGGATGCGGAAAAAAGGGTTCAAATGCTGCTACACATCTCCCGGACAAATATTTCATTCAACCAAGAGGAGCAGGAGCCTGGATAACATCTCTTTGTGCGGATCCAGCGGATATAATAAAATTCCTCTGAAGTTTCGCCGTAGTTATTGACCATTCATCCGTTTTTGTTTCGTGACAGGGAGGGGTCAGGGGGTTGTTGGTTTCATCATTCGCATCCACTAGTCGAACGTAATTAATTCACCGACCGCTCAGGACAGCCATCTATAGCCCTCTTCGGCGCGAACCTCTTGAATGTAACGTTTTACCCGGGAGAAGGGTTGACCCGTGGGTTAAATTCCCGATGGTTGATGGGCTCGCATAATGGCACTGCGCCTAGAGCAGATGGCTCGTTAAAATGTTCCTTGATTAGTTTTGCTCCTCTGGCTGATGATCAAAGGGTACCAGGGTACCATATGCAAAATAGTTTTACGAAACTATTTCCGTTTCATACCCCCGAATGAAAAAAAAATAAACTTGAGACGAGGGCAGAGGGATAGGAAAAAATTTGGTTTCGTGTGCTGAGCTTTGTCGATCCCCTTTTTGTTTTAGTGACCGGGTGTGTGTGTGTGTGTGACTTGTAAGGCTCTTATCGGTCGGATGGAATTAGTTTGGGATTAAAAGGAACCCTTCGGCGAATGGGGGCACCGGGGCTTCAACCGTCGGTATGGCTGGCTAATTGCTTTGATTAAAGCATTGATTAGCTCAGTTAATTTCTTGATCATTTTTAGGGGGTTTTCAGATGGTCGTATGGTTTTCTTTGTTTTTCGTCTTCGTCTTGCTTTAAAATGCAACTGCTAATTTTGAATTTTCGATACCAGTAGTTTTTTCTTGTGATTGTTCCAAAATATTAGATTTTGCACGAAAATGTCCCTCCACTCGACAGGAAATTATAGTACCAAAATTTGTTTACTAACTTCCAAAGTTGGGGTATGCCCAGCACACAATTTTTGCTGTGGCGCAAATTTTTCTCAGAATTCTGCTGTTTGTCTAGGTAAAATGTGTGACGAAATTAGTTAATTTCAGTGGCGAGTTTTTTTTTTAATTGATCACCTTTTGGGTGATAATTTCCGGGGCCACAGAGTTTTACGGATTAAAAGGATGTCAAACGAAAGGGGTGGCCCTCATATGCCTAAAAAATTAAATTGGGTGGTTTAGATTTTAATTAAAATTACAAAGTGTAAAATTAGAGATTTTTTGAGTCACAAGTTCTAAGTTCTTTACTTTAGTGAGAAGACGGGTTTCATGTACCTACCTACAGCAAAAAAGTAGTTCTTCAGGAATATTACCACGTTATCTTCAAAAAATAAAATGTGGGCCCATCTAAAATGTCTAAGTCTAAGAAAACATTTGACAACTTTTTCGAAACTGATGAGATCAAGATATGAGGCGAGGAAATTTTTCTTAATTATACCACACTGCCTAAAGTTCGGCATTTAGTTGTGCCGTGCTGTCTTGAAAAATATTTATCATGTCTAAAATTTGCCTTCCCTTAAACAAACAAAAATATTTGTCACCCTTTTCGAACCCGATAAAAGCAGAATTGCTGCCGAGGAAATGTGTTTACCCACTTTCCGTACCTATCTCAAAGTAGCTATTCAGTGGTTTTAGGCGAACTGAGGGAAGAGTTACCTTTTCGCATGAAATTCTTAATAAAAATGGCGGTAGGTCTTTTCATCACGGTCCCGAATTTTCTTATTATGAAAATAAAAAAATAAAAAAAAGATCGAAAAATTTAGTTGCACAAAAATAAAAAAATTTCAAATGCACTGGGCTGAGCGCGATATATGGTAAATTATGTGGATTTGGAAGAGTTTGATTAGGTTGTGATAGCGGAAGTGATCTTCACGTGCTGTAGGCAATTTAAGAAAAAACCTTTTTTTATGACCCTAGAAACGAAATTCTATTCCTTTAAAATAAAAATAAAGAAGTCATGGAAGTTGTGTGTGTGTGTGCGTGTTTGCTCTCAGACCCTTACCTTCTTCTTTTTTTCTTTTTAATTGAGACGACAGAACAAAAAGAACTCCAAGAGAAACAAGACACGACAAAGACACTATGCACTACACGACGACGACCATGATGGTTAAAACCGTCGTCCCTGACGATGATAGTTTGAATTTTTTTTTTGGGGTGCCGAATGTACCCCAATAGTGTCCCGTGAGGACACCTGTGAAAAAATACACCCGATGTAATTCCAAAATAGTTGGAACAAAAAAAAATAAATAAAAATAAAATTACGGCGCGCTACACACATAAAGAAGGAGCAACGCGCAAAATTGCACGAAAGTATCTATCACAGCGCGCGTTATGAAGAGATAGATAAGATATGAATTCTCCCGGAGTGGCTGAGGAAAGTAAAAAAAAAAAATTGTACAAAGGGGTGAAGGGTGGTATTACACATTAACATTTTCCCTACATATCACCAGGCGGAGTCTATTTTGCATACTCCGGTCGTTCTCTCGCGCATTCAGTCGACGGTTTTTAAACAACCAATCGTCGTCACATTTGTTGTGTGGAGCCAATCAGCGCTGAAAACTCGTTTTGCACACATTCCAGGCTGGGGCTCTGGTGCTCTGGTGGTGCCTTTAGATGATGGCCCGCTGGTGGCTTCGTTTCGGTGCTGTCGCTTCGCTGCTGCTGCTGCTGCTTCTGCTGCTGTCGCCGCCGCCGCCACCACTTCCACGCTGGCTGGTGCTTCTCAGTTTAATTTTTTTTAGTTAAGGGGAGCCCTCGCGCTCTGCGTGTAGCTCAGCTGATTGTTGATGAGCAGCAGCCAGCATATCCCCAACAGCAGTAGCAGCAGCAGCAGCATGATGATCATTATGTTGGTCGTGGAAAAGGTATCCACCTCAAGGCCCCCATACATTTCATATACCCACCGAACGAGCACACCACCCCCACCAGAAAATATTACAGCAATCCATACAGCGATGTGCTCCCCAAAAAGCGAGAAGATACTGTTCTTTCGCATTTTAGCGCTAAATGAGAGCTCCACTCATCATCCGCGCGCTCCACAATGTCTCGGGTTCGTGTAGCATCAATTTTGGTAAGAGGAAGAGGGGAGGGTAGCCGGCAACCAGGTCTCTTCTCATCGACGGTTTGAAGAAGCCGTTTGGCCTGGGGAGCTCCAATTTTGAGAATTCCCCTTAAAACGGCAAGAAGATACTGGAGATGAGACACATACGGTGCACCGTCGGAGAAGTAGCACTTTTCTGGCTCGAGAAAAGGGCGCCAAAAGGCCAAAAACTAAGGCTCCCATTTTTCTTCCAGTTAATGAATCCCCTACTGGGAGAGGCTCTTTTTGTTCACATGCCCCACCTAAGAGTACTTTTGATTCTGGCAAACTTGGATTTCTCTTAAACTCTGTTACTTAGCGCTGGTGGAGTACTCTTTTCGAGAGTGTTTGCTTGTGGAGTACAAAACTCCCCCCAAAACAAATGTTGGGAAGAAATAAGCTAAACTGGGCGACTCTGATGGAATGCCCTTTTGCAGTTCGGGGCCTAGAAAAATACCTTTGAACAGACGAGACAATGGAAATGACGACAGAGAAGTGGCGATGGGGCACCTCTGGAAAGAGCACGAAGTCATTATACAAATTTTTCATGTTTTGGGGGTAGCGTGCTCTGCTGAGGAGCAGGAACCATAGGGACATCCACAGGCAGCTAGACTGATGAACCCAGCCAGCCCCAAAAACAGCGTGGTACATATATGCGCAATTGTGCCCCTTAAGAACGGCATACACCTTTCGCTGTATTTAGAAACATCCCCTATCCCACCCCCGCACTAGCGTCCCCGGCTCTTCATTCCCTACCCACAAATATAGGGAGGAAAGGGATGATATATAATTACTGCCGGGAAAACTCAGGCATATAAGCGCTGATGGAGCACATCACCACCACCACTACCACCATCGCCATCATCATCATCATCGCCACTATGCCCATGTCCGTTTAGGTTTAGGCCCTCGAATTGGTGGTGACTCCCCCCAAATCCCGTTCTTTTTGGAGTACCCCCTTGTATCATTTGATGATATACGGGTACAGTCGAATTTTACTGTTATCCTTGTAGAGATGGATAACACCCTATCCCCACCGCTTCCATCCCCCTGCGGGCTTCAAAACAAACAAAAAATGAAACGGCCTTAGAAAATGAGCAAATCTAAGTCCTGTTGTGTATGGATGATGATCATCCCATGCCCGTGCCCGTCATCGCATAATCGGTGTGTATTTCGTATTTCCAGCCGTTGTCGTCGCCACCATCGTCAGTGCTGAGCACCTCCATCGTCTTCTTCTTGGTCATGTCGGTCGTCGTCGTCTTGGTCTACATCGTCACCGTCGTCAGTTAGTACGAGACTGGCGACTCGGGGGGTATTATAACTACACCCTGTCGGCTGTCGGTGTCGCCTATTCTCTTTCTCCTCTTTTAGTTTAAGGAATCGTCGTATACTTTGAATGGTTGCCCCAGCCATGGTAGTATCTCCCCACCCCTCCCACTACATCTCATTACGGGACTAGGAACTTGCCTAAAAAGGGCATTTACGAAAATCAGCAAATAAGAGATGCACACCAATGGAGAGGAGACCCAGAGACGTATATTTCCTTGTAAATATGTGTAAATTTCGGGGAGCCGAGCAGCGCTGCGCTACTGCTTTAGCTGCTGTAGCCGCCGCTTGTGGGGACTCCTAGGGAGATTTGCTCCAATATATCCCTCCCTCCCTTTCATCACCCAACAGAAAAAAAAAGAATAAAACAAAAATCCATCACACACAACTACAGCGACAGAACAGTTATATGGCAAAAGAGACCCCACCTATTCGCGAACGAATCATTATGCGACTTGGCGGTAATTAGCGAGAAAACAATTAATCCAAGAAACGTTTGGCTCTTCTTGTATTTTTTTTCATCATATTTTTTGCGGACATTTCGAAAAGTGTGTTGGAGCTGAGAAAAAGTGGACAAGCCCCTCGGATGGCGAGTGGGCGGATTCGATGGGTACAACCCATTTTTGCACATTTCTTGTGGATTTTGTTTTGTTTTGTTTTTTGTTTGTTGGCTCACATCTTTTTTGTTGCTATGCCTTCTTGGTAGCCACAGAACACAGCACTGTGCTGATTCCTTTTGTGATTTTAATTTTCTTCGACTTTTGTTTATTCATTTTGTTTTTGTTATTTATTTTTTTGTGTTTTTGTTTTAACCGATGAGACGGCTACACAAAACGGTTGTAAAGGAAAAACGACCTGAGTGAGATTCTTGCTGCTGCTGGGCTGCTACAAAATGGCAGAGATACATTCGACCAAGAGGGGTGCTCTGCACGACTCCAGGATTGGCTGGTGCAAATGGGAACTAATTAAAAAAACAATTATTCTATTGCCCCAATTTTTTTTTGTTTTGTTTTATTGAACGGTTCGGAACTTACGGTGAGGGTTTATGGGTATATGTAGGATGGAGTGGAGGTATGGGCTTTGGCCTATTTTGAGCGCTCTAATATTATACATATGTTTGACCAAAATAGTAGTTTTAGACAATAAAAATGCCAGTCCATCCAAATCCCATCAGGCTAAAAATAATTTCTGTAGTAGGCAAATTAAAATGTAGCAAGATATCATCATTGTCTACCTGCGATTGTTGTGGTTTTAACTTTTCGTGCAAATTAAGGTACCACACATTTTTTTTCAGTACCTCGGCTAACTAAAAAAAAAGTTAATAGACATGTAGTCGAAAACATCTCCTCTTCTCAAAAATATGGAACGCCAGACAAAAATTTAGTTGACTGTTGACTAACAGAGCTAACAAAGAAAATTCTGTAGAAATGCAGGGCAAAACTCGACAACTTTCCTTCTTCTAAAAGACATGCCAAACCGGACCAAAATGTCAGCAGCATTCTCTTGCAAAAAATGGCAATACTTGCAAACAAAATTAAGTAGGCTTGGTGTCTAAAACGAAAATTCAGTAGGCACACAGCAGAAAACTCTTCAAATTAGTAGCTCTGGTGGATACATAAAAATTTCACTAGACATGCGGCCATTAACTCAAAAATTTCTCTTACAAAAACATGCTAAGTCAGTAGCCCTCCTGATAAGGACAAAATGTCAGTAGACATGCAGTCGAAAAATTCGCTTGCAAAAACATCATACGCCTGAAAAAAAGTCAGGGGCTCTGCCCTGTTGGCAAGAAATTTTCAGTAAACATGCATTAAAAAAAACAGTTACCTGAAATTTATAATTCGAAATCTTCTCCACAAAAAATTATCACTGGCAACAACTAATAGATATGAAAGCTATAAAAATGTTTCTTGACTTGCTCTGCTGCCTAAAGCGCCAAATTTGACATAACGTAGGTACCTCAAAATTTCTTCGCCTGACCTATTAAAAGAAATAACACACACTTATTTCATTTTTTTTGTTCCGTGTACACGGGTATTACACGGAAACGGAGCGTGCGAATAGACACTTCCATTTTTTTTTACATTTGTAGCCTTTTGCAGCAGCCCGAATACGTCCAATTTTTGCAAATTTTAGACAGTTTCCCATTTTGAAGAGTTTGACGTTATTTTCTTTAGAAAAAACTATTGCAGGTATATCCTGGTATCATGATTCCTACAAAGCTGAACGTATTCGTAATCGTTTCCGAAAATTTCAAACCTTGAAGAATTTGCTTAGGAACTGTGTAGTCTGGCCTAGCAGCGCCTGATTTTGTTCCACTGGTAAATTGTTTATCCAATAGTTCAAACTTTCTTCTCCACACGGATCACACGATTTTTGATGATTCCTAAAGGATAATTTGATGATTCCTAAAGGGCTAAGCGTATTCCTAACTGTTTCCGAAAATTTTAAAATCAAAAGCCTTTTTTTTGGTGTTCTGCAAACTTAGCAGCGAAAATGTCAAACATTCCTGTCCTGTCGCCTGTGGCTCAAAATTTTTACTCTAGAGAGACTTATCCAAATTGTATGTTTACTGGATATGTTGCTAATAACCACTACAAATATAAGACTGGCTACATTTTTTTAAAAGTCTTTCGAGTCTTTCCTTCCTAGTTTAAAAATTTTTTTTTACCCGCGAGTACCTACGACATCCAATTTTTTTGAAGTTTTTTTCGAAATTTTGTCGAAATTGGAATTTGGAAATTTTAAAACGGTTGATAGTCGGTCAAACAATATATGCACTTATTTGGGACTATTTGGTTCCAAAATTTGTGGTGTTGTAACTAACATACAGAATTTTGATTTCATTCTTTAATGCAAATGTTTTTTTTTAATCGAAAATTTCTAATAGCCCCAATATTTTTTTATAAAAAGTTACCGCATTTTATCGGTTATTTGTACATAAGTTTTGTGATCTGTGTAACGTTACCTATTCGCCCGAAAATATTGTTTGATTCTGATCAAACCTCCTCAATCTTTCTTATTAATCTACGTTAAGCAAATCTAGATGCCTTATTGAATTGGTAATCTTGAAATTCTAAATTTCAACAGAATATTCAATATTAGCTATTACAGAAATTTGTATGTTATATCGTTCGCTCTTCTAGGTCTTTCATACCAATTGAATTTTGAAATTGTGGTAGATATGGAATCAGTGGCTCATACATTTTTTTTTATATTTATTTTCATTCAAATTTCTTGAAGTTGAATTATTTCGGTCGCTTAATCCGCCATTTTGAATTTGCAAATTTCGATAGCTGATTCGAAGTCAGCATCCTCCAAAACCCCCTAATTTTGATTTTCGTGGAATAGTACGGATTTTTAGTACAGTCTTTCAAGTTTATTTTTTCAATAGCCATTTTGTGTCCGCTATCTTGAATGTTAGTAGATTTGAATTCTGTTACCCCGAAGACCTCTTCATATTAAATTTCATTACAATTGCTTACAATTGAGGAATTTCGGTCACCATATTGGATATATCATTTTGGATTGGGAAATTTTGATGGAAGATTCAAAATCAGCAACTCCGAAAACCTCCTAGTGCTGATTTTCAGGGCAATCCGTTGAAGTTTAACTAATTTATTTATTTAACTAACCGGTAACCATCTTAGAGCCGCCATGTTAAAATGTTGGGCTTTTCTTTGAAAATGAAAAAAGCCTATAAGAAAAAATGGATTTTATCGATGCAACCATTTTGGCGTGATTGAGTAACAAACAAACAAACACACTTTAATTTTTATATACATACTTATATCATAGATTGTTGATTAAGGTCAGATTGAAATGCTGGCATATATTGAACCATTGTATGCATTGTAATATAAGACCCATCGCAGGGTGGCTTTACATTATTCAAGATAATTATCTAATTCATTTACCTTTTATTTTGATTATAATATCACTTAGTTTTTTTTAATAACTAATATTAAATTCCTTTAATTTAAAAATAATATGTAATGAAAATGTTGAGTTGATTAACACAATAACACAGAAATTATATTTACTTTTTCATATTGTGTAAATATATTTATATATAAATAACTTGACTACAGCGCTACTTATCAGATCCTAGCATAGCTATGAACCATCGTCTCGACAAAAGAAATATAAGTATTGTGGGAATACGACCTCAATCGGTTCTTTTGTTCTTCCTTCTCCGTTTAAAATCTAATAAAATTTATATCCGAAATCTTCATGGATGAAGGCGGGGGTAAAGAGCAGTTATTTCCAAAAACATTCATTTACGTTAAGAACTTTTAGCCACCATATTGATATTCAAAATGTCGATAGCAGATTTTAAATCAGCGTCTCCAAAAAACCCCTACACATTCAATTACACGGAAATCGGCTCAAGTTTAGAATTTTGAGTTGCCATATAGGATCCGCCATCTTGAATTTCCAATTATTCATGGCAGATTCAAAACCAGTGACCCCGAAAACCCCTATATGTATTCATTATCACGGAAACCCATTCATTACCCGTGCTTCTTTGTGTAACTTCGCATGTACAGGTCTCGCCCACTTCCGCGAGCAAGTGTTAAAACACTCCGTCAAAATAATATTGGGGCCAAGCTTTTAAGCTACATAATAATATTAAAATAATTGAAGTTACATTAATAGTTTTCCCCGTTATTTTTGATGTAGAATGTTTATGAAAAGTTTAAAACATATTTTTCCCCATTCAAATATTTGAAACCCCTAACCCCCCCTGCCTTGGTGATTGTATTTTGACAAATGCTGAGATACTTGTTCCACTATTTATGTTGTAAAGTGTTTATGCAAAATTTCAAGTAAATCGAATTTATCTATCTTCACTGGTTTAGACTAAGCGTTGTCTGTCAGTCAACCAGTCAGCCAGTCAATCAGTAACGGAACTGTTTTGTAAGTATTTATATAGAGATAAATATGAACCTAATGAGAGAAAAGTTTCCTCTGGGTCTGTAAGGAAAATAAAAGCCGACGCAAAATCCAGAAGGGCGCGCGTTACCCACAAAACAGCATTTTCTCTTAGTGCCTATAATTAAGCAAACTATCAACATTTAAAAAATTATCACCGAATGTAATTAAAATAAATTTTCTGCACGAAACACAAGAACCCCACGCTCTTCTGCACAGCGATTGTCATCATCACCAACATTCACTAATTGTTTTCTTCTTTTTTTCCCCCTCCTTACAACGAAATGCACACGTCTTCACACCATGCGGCTAATTATCCTTCTCGCGGCCTTTGAAATATCATTATTTTTTTCTTCGTGTTTTGAATGAAATTTTAATGTAAAAATAATTATCATTTTAAACCAACATCACCTCCCTTCCTCAAAAAATTAATAGCGAGCGAAAAGCACATCAACAAGAAAAAAATATGTACAAATATATTTCAAGAAATCTACATGCCATAATGTAATGTAACAAAAGAGGTGAAATTGGAGGTAGAACCTCCTTTGGGTGAGGTGCTGAGATGCTATCTGATGTGGCAAAATTTATAACGATCTTGTGTCACGCAACTTTTTTTCTGTTGTCGCTGCTGCTGTTAGGCTGCTTTTGTTGGTCATTTTCGGAATGAGGGCACTCATTCATTTATTCGCTAAACGAGCAAAAATATGAATGAAAAAAGACACAAAAAGAAATATGAGTGTGCTGGGTGATAGATGTCTTAATTGTTCGAAAAAAAGTCTCACCACAGAACAAGGGCCAGGAAAGAAAATATATCTAGATTTTAATTGTACACAATTCTCATAAGGCACATATAGAAGAGTTTAGATAACAATTTAACAAATGCATTTTGATTTTTTTGTTTCATATGATTCTGTTGCGAGTTATGATGTGCATCGCAAAACAACTTTTTTTCGAGGCGTCTCCGGAGATTCACTGTTACTCGCTCAATTCACAATATTTTGCTAATGGAAATTATTATATGGAAATTGACTGAACAAAATAACTATCTGTATCGTCAAAAAGAATTCTTAAAAACATGCCTTTTTTTCACCGAATTAAGCTTACCCCATCTCTTCCCCTTAATATATTATTGGAAGAAATAGCAAGTTCCGTTTTTTTGGTAAAAACATATCTTTATTTATAAAATATATCTTTTTTGAACATCATTCAAAGTATGCTCCACCGGAAGCTACGACGTTTT
The DNA here is from genome assembly GCA_947538895.1 of Neoitamus cyanurus. Lineage (NCBI taxonomy): Eukaryota > Metazoa > Arthropoda > Insecta > Diptera > Asilidae > Neoitamus > Neoitamus cyanurus. The sequence continues at coordinate 10,831,860 of OX384549.1, forward strand.
CCCATCTTTCCGGCAACTTGCGAATTCTATCCTTAAATAATTGCTCGTCCTTCGTGGCGATCCAATTATTGAGCCAAATTTGGATACTTTCAAAAGAATGAAGTCGTTCTCCACTAACGTGCAATATCCGGTGAGTACGGCCACGGGTGGTATAACACTTCCCAGTTCAGCCTTTCTTTTCATCTCCAGTAACAATCCTGTGTAAAAAACCCTTTCTTGATTGCAGCAGTATTTCACAAATGGGTTTTCGGCAAGAACTTTCGGCAACAAAAAAATCTGTTGTAAATACTTTAACTGATCGAGATATAATGGATTCTGGTACTGACATTAGATCTGTCAAATACATGTTAAACCGGTTCACAGGTGATACATACAATAAGAGTTACGCCATCTTTAGAATACGGAACTTACTTTCTCTCATACCTAATAATAACATAACAACAATATGATTTACATGCTCCAATAAACCAAAGCTTTCTACTAAATCCGCCCCACGATTTTATTTTAGTCTGATGAACGCCCGATTGGTGACCCATAATTATTTTCTAGCTTTAAGTACATACGTCATCAATTGTGTAATAAAACCGTTTAACTTAAAAAGTTTTTTAATAATTTTTTTTATTTTTATCAAATGCCTCAGCGAAAATTTAAAATTCTATTTTCTACAAAAAGGCCAACTAACGTTTTGTGGTCCAAAAATCGAATTGCGATATTTTTGATATCACCCCCTACAAATTATTGTTACCTACTACATGCTAGCCACCATAAAAAAGATAACAAGAAATTTCTCCTTCCTTCCGCTTAAATTTTTTCACGCCCGTTCATTTTGAGTGAAAATTGAAAGAAATTGAGCCAGAGCACACTGATGAGAGTAGCGTGCTTCCTGTGGGCTGGCTCTGGTTCGCTATATCTAAGCTGGCTAGCTAAAAACCCAGAGGCCATAGAAAATTAAGCACTATACCCGCCCGTATAATCCCATCGTCCATTGTCGAATTGTCGCCACCGCGCGCTGCTGCTGTTGCCGCTGCCGCTGCACACCGCCGTTGTGCTGATACTCCGCGATCCAAAGGCACCCCGGCCGGTTAACAAAACTACTTGTGACCAATTTCAATCTCAGCATCCATCCGAGGAGCAAAGCAAATCCGTGCACACATGTGACAATTTTTCATTACGAACAATTAACAGCGAGCAGAAGCATAAGTTAAACATTGTGGCGGGATGCATGGTGTTTTTTTTAATTTTTTTTTTCTTTCTTTTTTTTCGCATGAGAGAAGAGCACCCTGCTGGCTAGTTAATGTGTTACCCGAAGGAAAATGGGCTAACTAACTAATTTAATGGTGAAGTAGAAGAAGAGCCGATCTAGGGTTTATGTTCCAGGGGCTAAGAGGCAGAGGTGGGGGACCTACCATGAGATGGGAATCGAGTAAATTTCATCTGTGTCACTTGAAAATTATTGTAATTGTCCGTTCATTAGGGCAGATAAGTGAATAATGCTGGTGGTGCGGTATCCTCAAGCGGATAAGACTCCCAGACTATGTCTTGGGCTATTAGCAAATTAAATCTCGTCAGTGAAGTATTAATCTACTTTAGTGATGGCGAGGATGTTGCTTTTTTTTGTGTTTTCTTCCGAAAATGCCACAGTTGTTTAAAAAAAAATTATTTTTTTAAAAAACGGTTACCGGTCCGATTTTATTTTTTTCTTTGCTCATATCGGTTGCTAATAAGCCAGCCAGGTGACCAAAAGAAGAAGAAGCACTTTCCTGTTGTTATTTTATTCATTGGCATTGTTTTGAAAATTTCCCCAGCAAAAAATTATGATGTGCTCACTATTAAGCCAAAGAACGAATTACATGCTCTGATTGAGGGTATTCGTTATTATTTTATCATGGATCATGGCTTGAAATAGTCTTCTTTATAGATTCGAAAAAAAACATAAGAATTCATAGGCGCCGACAGATGGGTGCAAGGGGGTAGGCACACTTTAATTCAATAAATTAAATAAAAAGTTGCTGTGTTAGATATTTATTGTTTTTTCGTTATAATTATTTGTTCACATCTCCTCAATTACCCCTTTCTTGCCACAGGGGCTCCATATGACCCCAGGATTTTTTTTCTTAAATTTAAGTACCTAAACGTAAGAGCAGTAGATCTATAGCAACATCTGTCTATAGTTCAAGGGTACCACTACCATTCAGGCCAGTGGAATTACATTAGTTTGGTTAGTTTGTGGTTAGCAGTCGTCATAATGCGCTGGGGATCCATATGGACCCCCGTGTGCCAAGTACGTTTGAAATTGATTTTTCGGAGTGAATTTTTTTTAGTGTATATTGACTCCAGAGTGAAGGACAATGTCGGTGCATTATATTACGCAATATGTAGTTTTTTTTTTCAAGATATTCGTATAATAATTATTTGCGATCTTGTTGTATAGCTGATAAGCCGTTTTGTTGCTCCATCTTTGGCTTGCCTCAAAAAGCGCTTCTAACTCTTTCTATCTAAATTACATCTCTGTTTTTATCTCTTTCTCTCTACCCCTAAAAAGAAGGAGATTTTTCATCCGGAACGAAATATTAATGTTCTAAAATAGACGCTAAGTCACAGCATTTTTTCCCCTTTATATTATTTTATTGAACTATGAGCTAGAGAAGTGAAACTTCTACGTAAAACTCACATTTTATGACAAGTTGTGCAAGTTTGGTAAAAGTATCGCAGCAATCATATAAGGGTTGAATTTTGGGTTCCCCATTTTTAGTTTCCATTTTGACGGTACATAAAGTGACCCGTTTTGATAACAATCCGTTAAAGTAGAGAATTTTCAGTCACAATTTCCAGTTCGATAATAGATTCGACATCAGCGACTCTGAAACCATAAAGAGGCCTGTTTTCACACTTTTACAGCAATCCCTTAAAGTTGAGAATTTTTGGTCGCCACGTTGGATCAGCTATTTTTAATTTCCTTTCGGATCAGCGACCGCGACAAAATAAAGTACCAATTTACATAGAAATCGGTCGCCGTATTGGATCCGCCATCTTGAATTTTCAAGTGTGCGATAGTAAATCCGAGATTAGCGACCCCCAAAACATAAAAACCCATTTTCATAAAAATTCTCAACCACGTCAGTGGATGGGAGCGATGCAGTCGTTTCGTAACATTTTCAGTCGCATGAATCGATTTTTACTCTACTGTCCGTAAAGAAATTTCATTTAAAAAATTCCAAAGATTGCATTCAATTTCGCATCATTTGCCTTTTACATCTCATACCATGAGGCTACCACATCAATAAAATTCTGTAAAATACCTGCATTACAGGTTCCATATATGGATATTCTACAATGGCTGGCTAGAAATCGCATGGTCATGCATGTCAGTGTTGGATGCAGCGCGCGGGTTCTTGACATTTTACTTTACGTTAAGAAAATTTCTAAAATTAAATACTTACCTATAATATACGTAATAACTACAATTATTGTAAAATGCATAGATATAATTTACATCATATAAGGTATAGATACGCCTAACTGTATTTAATTCTGCCGACAATTAATTCTGCATTACGTTTTGATTATTTGTTCATTCCAAAAATCCAAAGAATCTACTTGATACTTGCTGAAAAGTGATTTTGATATTGCCATATTTATAGAATTGTTTTGCTCCTTTTTACCCGACAACGGAATGTTGTCATGTGTTTATCAGCCTATGTATGTACATCTGTATGTTTGTATGTCCCGATGTATCGCCTAGAGCACCACTTGATTTGCCGATTTGGATGAATAACTTATTGATAGAATCGTATCAATCCTCCGGGTGACGAAGGCTATATTACGTTACCAAAAAATCAAAATGGCGGCCACCATAAATCGAAATGTCTACAATAAACAAAAAGTTAACCAAATGTCATTAATATGGGTATCAAATGAAAGCGTTTGACGAGCACAATACGATAAACTATGTCACAACATTCTTAACCCAATATGGTGGATATCCCAAGATGGCGGATTATCTTTTTCTTCATAAATTTCCCGATGGGTATCACATCAAAGGGTTTGAAGAGCAGTATTCGACAACACATGTGACGTCATTATTAACCCACTTGGCGGATGCTCCAAGATGGCGGATGCGTTTAATGCCCAGTATAGAAGAAGATATGTTACGTCAATGCCCTAGGATAACAGAGACAATTTCTAGACGGACATACTATACTATCATCGTGGTATAACTTAGAATTACTAGTTATGAGTATAAGCTGCCTGTTTGAGCCTGTTATGATATTACTTACCTACTACATATCATCTGAAACTTAAAAGCAGTAAATAAAAAATAATAACACAACATAAAAGTCTTCAAAAAACCATTTTCTTTCTTTCTTCACTTAATTCTGACTATAACTGACACATATAGAGGTAGGTACGGTGATGTTCAGAGAATAGCGGTGATCGTATGCAGCTTTACCCTACTTTCATAAATACGCTATTATTACGGCATGCGACTACGGCCATATTCTTATCATCACCGTACCTGCTTATGTGACGGTTTCAATTAAGTAAAGAAAAAAAGATTATTTTTCTTTATTCCATTCTTTTCATTTCGTCGTTGTCGGTTTTTTTTTATTAAATATTTTTTTTTATTGTCCATTATTTTAAATTTCCCTAAAAAAAATTCCTAAGCAATATTCATAAAATATTGTGACACGGCATAGGACCCGGCGGTCTCTGGACAAAACGTGCACGCATACATCGATAACTGCACGATTCGCAACAATTCCTCCCATAAAATATATCGAACAGCACCGGCATGGAACAGCCCACACGAAAAATATTCGAAAATATATAAAGCAAAAAATAAAATGAAAATAATGTCGAGTAAGGGCAAGTGAGTTTAAAAACCATCAAATAAAAAAACAAAAACAAAGGCCGTGTGAGGATGAAAAACAAGAGGTACGCCAGGAATTAAATAAATCGATTTAACACCTAGTGCCTTTGTTTTGTTGTTTTTACCTATTTTTCATTTTTTCTTTGTTTGTATTATTTTTTGAATTGCCTTCACCAAAGGAATAAAACTAACTCTCGCTCGGCACAGTGTGCATCCGTGAGTTGGTATCTCTGCCGGGAGATAAAGTGCTTCTTGGAGGATGGATAGGTCGGTCTTCGAGGGGCTTCACTGTTTGGGTTGGATGGATACTAGGACCGGTTGAGGGGCGCATTCGTTGTGCAAATAAATGCATCCTCCGAACATTGAGAGCGTTCTGTATGAATGACGATGTGGGACAAAAGGTGCTACAATAACAATAAAAACGATAAAAAAAAATAATGAAAACTAAAACCAATGTTTCTATACGACACCCAACGGCAGCTATTAAATAAACAAAAAGGGGTAAGTCGAATAGATGCAGGATAGGATCACATCGGATGGGATGGTGACTGTGTTGATGGTTTTTGTTATTGTTTTTTGCTTTGTTTTTAATTTCAAGAAATAAATAAATTCAATTTTACCACCATATACGGCGAGATTGTGGACAATGTTCAAATAAAAAAAAACGAAAAATACGTGCAAAACTGCAAACCTAAAGCCGAGTGATATATTTCCTCCTTTTGCATTTTATTAAACACCACAAGTACGGCAGGCTCTAGAATATTCCTTTTCCTTCTTATTTTATTATCTCGCAGATTTTTCTCTTAAAAGGCAAAAACGTGAAGCCATTTATCATATCACAGTTCATGTACAGAGGAAGATACAAAAAAAAGGAGTAAAAATCCAAAAAAAAATCACTTTTACTTATCTGTTTTATTGTTTGTCTGTTTGTTTCTTTGTTTGCTTAAATAAAATCCCTCCACAAGATCTTGATATCGACGTGAATAACAGCCCTGCTAAGTAAAATAGCCGCCTTTTTACCTGTAGCGCAAATGCTTGCCATTTTGTCCGTGAGGCGCAAATGGGAAAAATGTAAAAGAACAAATAAAATAAACAACTAGACCGGCCAAGTCCAAGGCAGATTCGCGCACTGAGGGTACCGTACAATATTGCAAATTATTTTATTTATATAATAATCTATCAAATAAGGAATTAGGGCGGGATTAATAATTAACAGATTTAATTACTTTGATTTATACTTCGATGCAGATGAAATATTATTATTTATTTAATTACTCATAATTATCGGAATTATTTATCCACATCTAAATTACGGCATTATGCGGGCCATAATGAACTAACTTTGCCAAATTTCAAGTCTCCCTCTTCTGAATAAACTAATTATATGAACTATCCGGAACAATTCCAAAAAACTTCCAAACACTTCGAGATTCACTTCTCGAATGACAAAATGACGCAGTACCGCAGTAACCAGCGTACTTTTACTCGAAAGAAACAGTAAAATTACAATTCTTAGTAATTTTCGTACGGTAAACGTAGTAAAATTACGCAATTTCAAAGTGACTATATTGATAATAGTTGCAATATTACAAAATGCCACTTTCTAACAGAAGTTAAATTTCCCCTTTCGTTGTAATTGTACCGGAAAATATAGCTGATATAGTCTTCTTGGAATTGCCAACACTAAATTAATTATTACTACGACTATGCATTCAATTTTCCCATTTTGATGTATTTTTACACAAAGCCTGTACAATTTTTCGAATATTGCAAGATGAATTATGCAAATTTAGTATTAATTTGTGAAATTAAAATTTTTTGTATTTTCACTAAATTTTTTCGACTATATATGAATTTCTACTGAAAAATTGTAAATTAACTATTTCCATACATTTCGTAAGGAAATTATGGAATATCACACTTTTTTTTGGACTGTACGGGCTTGGAGCTTGGATAGAGTGCAGAAGCAAGGGTATGAATTGGTGAAAATGTCTCTACCTTAATTACAAAGCGGTCACAGCAGGATTTAAACAATATTCATGCTTGAACTCTCAATTATAACAGCGCTGTATTCCCCCCCTCTCCCTAAACTCCCTCACTTACCACTTCTTGCTGGGTATCCTCATGGATCATCAGCATCGTAATTATCACCGGAATCACTGCCTGCTGACAGTAGGTACATTTCTGGAAGGGATATATGCACCTATACCACATTTGGAACGTATTTACTCACATGATTGGTGGGAGGGAAGAGGGGATGTGCTTAAATTCCGAACATGGCTATTATCCATCGATTCACTGGGCATTGTTCTGTGACGCTATTAAAGACCAGTTTGGTTGGGACGCGTGAATTTCATAATTTTATTCCATTTTAAAGCGCAAGATTTTGGCTAGTCAGGGCTGATCAAAATGTTCGCGGATTTAATTAGTATGGATTATTCCTAGTTTTCCGGATGTTTCGATGATAAGCTCATTAAATTTCCTCTTTTTCTTTCTAGCAGACATTTTAATTTTTGCCACTCTTGATGATATATTTTTGTTTTTAGCTTGTTTTAATTGAACATTTGAATGACACTTTTGGAGAATGTAAATATGATAAAATTAGCTAATTACCACAATTACAGTTTTTGCAGCGCTTCGCGAGTTATTTGCCCAGATGACAATAACGCACATAAATCGACTGAACCTACTCCACTCATCAACTTGAAGTAGCCATAAGCAGCCATAGTGAGCAGTAACGTAATGATGGGGGCCACAATATAGGAAATTGCAACGAGAAGGAGGATCCTCATACTGCCGGCCGATATGTGACTCAGAAGGTAAGAAATATGCTAACAAACCATATAACTGGCCTCAGTGCAATGATGGCCGAACCACTGCCATGCCCCCCCTCCCCCCCATAATACAAGTCTTTTATAGCATTCACGCACAAAATGCAACAATGTAAATTTTTGTGGGGTGAAAGAAAAACATATAGAAAACTCGATCCTCTTTTCGAACGGTACGCACAGTAGCTGAGGAGGGCAGAAATAAAACCGAGATGAGCAAGTGATCAGCGGGCTTAACCCATCTTACCTTATATCCTCGCACTGAAACTGGATAAAATGTCACACAATGACGCTTCCAGCACTTACTGATTATGCTCATTTGGTTTGCGCACTGAATACCAATGAATGCAATAATTGAAAAATAAAAAAACCTACGAATATTCCTAAAAAAGATTTTGCTCGACAACAACAATAAAACAAAAAAATAAAACAAAAATACACAAGAGGACAATCCAAGACCCTGTCGCATGTGCGCGCGCTTATAAATCGAGTGGTGGATCAATCGGAATTATCTTACCGAGGAATGGGATTTTCTCTTGGTCTTAACTGCCATTATCCCGAGGTACACAAAACAGTTGTGGAAAAATCCATAAAATCTACAAAAGGTCTCCTCTCTACAAGTGGCGGTGGCAGTAGTCAGTCCATCCGAGATGGGATAGAAGGAAATTATGCGGAAAGATCTATTCTGTCTGGTGATCGAATTGGTGGCTTAATAGTACGATGCCAGGTGAAGGAAAGGGGGAACGGTTGTTGAAGGAGGACAGAGATCGTCTCTTTGGTATATACATACATTACTTGCACCAGAGAAGGTGGATCTCGATGATAGGCGGAAACGACCATGAACCGCGAAGACAACGAACGCCAAGTGATAAAGGCCTAGTTGGGTCTCCCGAATCAAAGATCTGAGTTAATTCAAAATTTATGGGGAAAAGGTGGATACAGTAAGAAAAACAAATTCAAGAAAATAAGTCCGAACGCATATCAAACTAACTAACTATATGGAAAACGATTCAACGATATAATCCGGGATTTGGATCAGTGGAAGCTTAGCAGTTTTTGAACTAATTAGGGTTAATGTTTGCATACTTCCCATTCCCTTAGAAAAATTCCTCAGTAAATTTTCAAAAATTATTTTCCCTAAAAAGATATTATAATAGCGACCCAGGCAAAAGCCCGAGGAGGTGGAGATGGATGACGGTAATGTTGGGAGGGCTGGTAGAAATGCCGACGGGGACCCGGTATTCGAGGTAGGTGGAATTAGGGAAGGGCGAACGGAAGGGAAACGAAAGGTTAAGACGCGAGAAAGACTCCTGGGAACGCGGGAGGTCGCTTAACCACTCGCGGGATATTTTTGATGTGCACAACCCTAAAAAAGCAAAAAATCTTGACACGCGCCCCGCTCAAATATTTAAATTCTCCGCCAGTAGGTGTAAAACAAATTTCTATATATCAAGCTCCACAATTACTTCCCGTTCTATTTTTAGACTACCAAGAAAAAAAAATGTGTTAAAAGAAAAAAGAAAACTATAATGTTATTCAATCGCTACATCCGTAGTTAGCTTTGATTTTATTTAAATCGATTTTTGTCCTCCGGAATTTCTGGAGTGTGTTGTTTTCATGATTAGACATCGTGTACACGTTGTGTGATTAGGTTGGAGAGGAGTATGGTAGGTGTTAAGAAGTAGTCGGGAGAGGGTGGCTCTAGACCAAACTGCGTCAGAGTTTCTATGGTGTAACTGACCCATTCACCTTATGCCAGGTCACCTTGTGTCCTTCAACAAGTCGAACAAAAAAATAAAATAAAAAAAAGTAAAGAAGATGAATTTTGTTTTTTTATTTCCTGAACGATTGCAAAGATAGAGATTTTTTTTGTTGTTAATTGGGGTCCAAAGATTTTTTTACGTTAAGAAAACTTCGATGGTAACTAATTAAAAAAAAACTCCTGATGCCCTTTGACAAGCACACGAACTGTAAATGAGGAATAAAGGGGGATTCCACAGGCAGAGACGATAAACTAAACAAAAAAAAGGGGAAAAAAATTATGTGATCTGCAATCCATCAATCCTCCCTTTGATCCGCGCCCATCAAAATCTACTGATGCTGCTGCATGATATTCAGGGGGCTTTTACTGATCTTTGGGCACATTGTCAAACTGGCTCTGATCAGAGCTCCTCCCGTGCCTCCCATTGTAATTTCCAGCCTCCGATGTTGTCCGTCGTCGTCGTTAGTCTGGTCGCGATGGTGGAGGGAGTACCCCGGTAAGGTCTTGTCTCATTTTTTCCCTCTTTCTCAAAACATCTCATGAAATATCACATTTTAATGGTCTTGAGAATTTTCAAATATTTTTAATGGACTTTTTTTACGATTGTGTGAATCCCTTCAGGCGAGTGCCTATACTTTTCTTGCGGGGTAGCTACGGTGATGTTTGCAAAACACTTTTGTACCTCCCTCCGCTTTTGATTGATGAAATATCAATTGCAAATTTTCTCCGGCTGGGACAGGAGAAAAACAACTAAAAATAAAATTTTAACGAAAGAGATAGCAAAGGGGTGCCTCACCTTCAGGAAAAAAGTGAAAATATCTTTTGTACAATTTCTGAATTTATGTGACAAAAACCAACACAAATAACAAAAAAATAGTAAATGGGCGGAGAGAAGGGATGACCAAATCGATAAAAAAACACACAAAAACAAGAAAAATTGGTAAAAAAGAAGCAAGGTAAGAGACCTCTTGGCAGACAAGTTCAAGGGGACAAAATCATATTGTGGCCTGTCTCTGGGACAAAATTAAGCAAATTTTTTACTTTACTGAATTGATTGATGCAGATGATCACCGGGCGTTCTCGGAGCCCCGACAGAAAACTGATTGTATAATTCCCCCTAATGTTTAAGCAAGCAACCAAGCCATTCCCAACCGATAGGCAACTGGACTAGATGGGCGAGTTTAAGGTCAGTTAGATGTGACACATGCTAGCACCCATTGCATGGTCCTTTTTCTCACCACACACTGCCGCCTGGAGCCGATATCTGCAGAAATATTCCCTTTTAAGAAAATATATTTTTTTCTTTTAATTTTTAATGCCTGCATCGGCTCCTTTTAGCTCAGCTAAGTTCCATTAGATTAAAGTCAAAAAGGAACACATTCGTGCCTAAGTACCCCTCCCCCTAGCATACGATTAGTTGTTTGGTTTGGGTAGATCTATCACCCCTATCATTTTGGGATGCGTTAACTACTACACCCTGTATAATTAACGTTGTTTAATTTGTTTAAAAACAAAAAGTATTGCTTGCACGAATAAATCTTTGGCTTGGTAAGTTTTATTTACAATATGTAAATAACTCGTGCTTACACACGTGTCAAGTTGTGTTAGTGTAAGCAAGCAATCCCTTTTTTCTTTTTAAACAATTTAAGCAACGTTATACGGGGTCTTTCAATAAGAATGCTCGACTCTTAAATGTAAACAAAACAAGTTGTGTATGAGATATCCCCTCAATTTTTATTTTGTTTGAAAGAATATTATGTCCGCTAAAATTTTCAGACGTTCGAATAATTTGATAATTTGCACACGTATCAAGAACCGATGGCGATACAAAAATTATGTAAAATTTCCAAATTCAAAATGGCGGATCCAATATGGCGACCGAAAAAGGTAAATTTCAAGAGATTGCCCTGAAAATACGCAAAATTTCCACATATGAAACCACACCCACGCCGCTGGTACATATAGGAGAGAGTGCAGTAGGGAATGGGTGTAAATTGAAGAAAACGAATTTTATTAATATTGTTGAAAAATATCTAAAAATATGTGAAAAATGAAAACAGAAAACATTTCAAAATAGTGCAAAAAAAAATTATTACCTGTGAAAATGGAGTAAGGCAATAGCATGGGTATTTTCGAGATTGAGGAGGAAAATTGAAATATCTCGGTTCCGAAAGTATGTATGAAATAATTTTATTTTTAGTGTCACATATGAAATGCAAAGACTCGAGTCTCCTCATCACTTTTATACTCGAATTTGTTTACTACTATATATTGAAAAATAATACAATATTATATGTAGTTAAAAAAAAAACTAAAGAAACTCTTTTGTAGCAATGTGAACTAAAAAGTAAAAAATAATTTTTAAACAGGAAGATTTTGATCAACATCGATAGGAAGACCCCAACTCGATATAATTTAATTGTTTTCAAATAAGCTTAAAATTAGAATAAAGTGATTGACAAAAAAATTAACTTTAATGTTAACAAAATCGTGGGGTGCTTGATATCAATTGTTATGAATTTTTCATGGCCAGCTATTTCACTGAAAAGTATTTTGAACAAGATACGTTAACAAGCTTTTTAACTATCCACAATTATCAGTTTTCAATAGCAGCAATCTTGCATTGCATTATTTAGACCTCAAATTGGCTTGATTTTGTAGCGTGTAGCAAAACGCTCGCTCGCCCACTATGTGCAGTGCATGGTCAAGGCCTAACACTTACTTATAAATTGACGAAAGAAAAATAACTCTTATTGTTAGTGCATGCTACGAAACCTTAAATTGATGCGTGTACGACACACACTTGCCCGGTTTTTTTTACTGCTTGGATTTTCTCATGCAAGCCCCTCGCTAAAGATTCATTTCCGGGCGCAACCCGTTTTTACGTTTCTCAAAAGTCCCGGAAATTCGGTGGATTTTCCGCTACCAATTAGCATCGAAAGGTGTCGCCCCTAATGAGGAGAATTGTGACCCCCACCCTTGTGTCTCTTTTTCGCAGCTAATTAGTTGGGTAATGAGGACGCAGACTCAAACAATTTTCTCAATTGCCCAGCGCTGATAAACGAATGGAATCTGGCGAATAAAATTTGTCGTCTTGTCCATTAATGAAACGGAGACTGAAGAGCAATGCCCCCGAAAGGAACAACCCGCCCATTTATGCGCACCCCCTGGATTCATTAGGGTGCGTGGGAGGCTGCGCTCTTAATTAAGCGAATGTGTGACGTATGTCGGTACAATTAAAGCGGCATTTCAACCCTTTCGCTGACTCGACGACACATACGGTCCCTTAGCGGTGATGAAATTTTCGCATAAATTTTATTCGCATGAAATTAATATGGAAACTCTCATCGCATAGTTTAGCAGTTGTGGGGTAGGTGAGTGTGTGGAGCTAGTCACCAGTAAATGGCGCAGCGTGAACACAGATCCCGAAATGGTTGGAAAATGTTCATACCTCGAAAATGTTTCAATTTATAGAAAGTCAACCAACCGATGGCGGTGCGGTTCGGCCCGGGTGGTGGCATAGGGCTTGCTCCTCTCCTGATAATGCAGGAACCAGCTGATGATGCCCAAATGCGATTTTCGATGGCCCAAGGATGGGGGTTCGGATGATTTTGGGGATGGCGGTGCACGTGGCAGAGATAATGATCTAGTGCTGTAGGGGGATGTGTTTCGATATGATTTTCATAATTTTGACCCTTTTGTTAATTTCCCGTCATTGATTATATGACTTTTCACGCTTTCACGGGTTTTGAGGGGGCGGGATTACGGGATTTTGAGGGAATTTCGGGTGATGAGGGCTATTACAAATTCAGTGACAGCTTCCCGGTACTATTTCTGATTAACTCGTTATTGTGCCCGGTATCTGCCTGTCTGCGCTCTATACCCCCTTCCAGATTGAGTCAGACGATAAAATTGGTTTTGTGATTTTCATCAGCAAAATGTCATTACTTTTTGGGTAATTGGATGTGAGAAGGGAGAAGAGGACTTCTTCGGGCGTGATAATTTTTAATGGAGGCATTCTTTGTACCTGTAAAAGTCGATGTTACTTTAAAAATATATTTCGCAACCTGTGGCTGAAAAATATTCTTTTGGGCGTTTCCAGATCATACTTTTCTGTATATACGTAACGTCTACACTTGTTTTCTTTAGTTTTACCAAAATTTCAGCAACTGGGAAATTTGTTTTGGGGTCAGTGGAAGCTTCCCTCTAAGGGCCCATATTGCCATAAACTAAGCAGTACTTTTCCAATTGTATTCCTCAAGTGATTGAAGGTAGGGGGGTTACTAATACTATGATTTTAACTAAATCCTAAACTGTCACGCGTACAAAGCTGAGTAAGATCCTCAAAAATCACAAAAATATTCAGCAGTTCATTGTTTTAATCTTTCTATTTTTAGTAATAGTACTTTTCTTTAAAAAAATAAAAAATTCTCTTTTACGCCCTCTTCTACAACTTTAAAATCATTTACTGAAAAACTGTGAAGCCAGGCCTGTAACACTTTTTTTCCTGATACCCAACACCCTACTCCAATAATTATCAAAATCTGAAATGACTCATTCATGGATTTGGGGAGATATAAATTTTTGAAAATCACTTTTCTCCACTCCACGCGGCGGGCTTTGTTTGGAGACTCCCCTCAATTTGGTTCTTGCAAGTGCACAATAATTCTTACGATTGAACTCAGTTATCATTTCGAACATACCATCCGTTTTTTTAAAATGGCGTAAAAAAAACGGGATTCTTAAATGTTTGAACAATTTCGTGAATTTCAAATGTCTGTAAAAAACTGTCTGAAGACACAGATGCTCAGTACAGGTTTTGTTAGATTGCTTAGACATAACTTCAATTAAATAAAATAAAAAAGAATTCACTTATCATTCAAACTGGCCAAAACCATAAATCAAGGAAACAAAAATAGTTAGACTTCGTCTAAGACAGCTATGGCTCAAATGGTTCTAAATGGTCTATGCTAGCTTCGCATTAAAGCTATGCAACCATCTCCACAACATCCTGTATATGTACAGGATATGTTATATCACAACACAGCACAACCCATATATACAGGCTGTAAGGGTGATTCATTAATTTGCGATGCACATTATTATTTTATTGTTGTCTTTCGATCTAATTAACGCACCGACATAAAACTCACGCCAAGCAGGTACTATCTCAATGTGCTTTCTAAAAATGCAAACAATGTTGATCTACCTCTATCACTGCGTGTACAGTCACTGTCGAAAGTGAAAAAATGATTTAAAATTCACGTTTCTCCCACATTTTCGCCGAAATTCATGTAATTATCTTTTATCTTTATTGGATTACCCATGTTGTTGCCTTTGCATAAAAGCACAACATATCTACATAGGTAGATATAGGATATATAACTTTATACGTTGAAAACCGATTGCGGAATTAAAAAAAAAAATCTGAATGAAGTGTATTCAGAGAATCTTGAATTTTAGGAAATTTTGAACTATTTATTTTTTACTTTCGAAAGTGACTGTACTTGCAGTAGTAAAGGTAATTCAACATTGTTGGCAATTTTAGAAAGCACATTGAGGTAGTAGCTTCATGGTGGGATTTTGATATCGCAGCGTGGAGTAGATCAGAAGATAAAAATAAAATAATAATATGAATTCCGAATTTATTAATCACCCTGTAAGTCCGAAAGGGTTGAGATTGCCACCCCCTGTCAAACGATTTTTTGTTTGCCTAAGTGAGATCTATGACCGGATTCATTTTTGTCCCCCACAGATGAAACACCCTGTATAGTCACCTTTGCAGAAATGCTGATTTATTTGAACTGGAAGAAGCGACGATGTCGAATGATGGTCGGTATACGGGGGGAGTTATTGGAGCAATCAATGGGCTTGGTGTGTTAGCGACGGAGGAGGGGGTTAATTCTTTCCCAAAGGATATGAGAAAAAATCTTGGGGGGTGGGGTAGATGGAGTACGTGTGTGCGACGGGGTGTTTATCAGAAATTCAAATCCTCATCCCTCAACCAAATTACTTTACGATATCTTTTTAAAACTTTTCCAGAGATATCTTTGCACGTGTGCATGACTTATACAGTCTCTGCGGGAGTGGTCGTGTGATGGCACCTTATTCATTCCCAGCTCAGACCAGGCCATCATCCAAGGCCCAGTGCTGTGCCCCACTCTCCCCCAACTCTCCCAACACTAGCTCAAATTCATACAAATTCGAGAAATCCATCCCGTCCTTCGTACCTACAGCAAGGCAGCCTTCGAGAAGATGCCTCGGCTGCCTATGAAAATGTTGTGAGTCCTGGTGCTACTACTGCTCGAGACGTTCCTTTCTTGCTCCTGATCACATCTCCCCGTCCCCTTTCCGTTAAACCCTTGGCAAAAAAATATATGCAACTTTTCTATGGTTATCTCGTGTACGCCATGTGTGCGAGGGTGGCGCTTCCTTTTCTTATTCGAATTTTTTTTTCTTTTCTTTTTTTTTTACTTTTCATCGTTCTCCTCATCCGCATGTAAAATTTTTCCACGTATGTAGATGGGATCCATGGAAAATGAGAAGAGCCCTAAAGGTGCTGGTGGTACCCACTATCTGCCAAAGTCTACCGTCTTTTACTTGGGATTGCCATTTTGGTGGTTTTCACACTACACCATATCTCGGTACCACCCTTCCTTGCCCCCTTAGTAACCGCCAAAAAAAAACTAGCCCCGAAAATGGGAAAAAGCACACGGTGTCACACGTCGTGCTATTTTTCTACATCTACATATTTCGGGTGACGTTTTCGTATTTTTTTTTTGCTTTCTCTGATTCTTTTACGGAGAGCACCCTGTGCGGGAGGAGCTCCCTTTTGTGTATGGAAACGTTTCTGTTCCGTTCTCTTCTCTTCTCCCCGGTGTCCCTGTTTCTTACTCGACTTCGTTTTCAACATTTATGTAAAATAGCGTCACCCAATTTTTATCCCTCTAACACCCGTGGGGTATATCCGACCATCCCCTAAAAAGTTGATTTCCCTTATTTTAACAATTCTTTGTATAAGAAAATTCCTTTCCTTTTGCCGTTCCTTACCGTCCCGGCCAGCATCGTCGTTCTCCTCGCCGTCATTCCGTTACTTCGATCTCTTCGCCTTAAGAAGGATATGTGGAGCCCCCTCCCCACCGCAAATCCTGCCCCATACACCCTGGGGTGACTTATATGTGCCGAGGAATGGTTAGACGACCGGTGAAGGAACGCAAGGAGTGCTCCTACAGCTGGGAGATAGCAGGGCTTGCAAATTTTCTTTTGTTATTTTTCCACACAAAAAAATAAAACAAACAAAAAATTAAAATAAATTGTTCTTATTTTATAGAGGAACTGTGTCTTTTAGAAACCAGTAGAGCAAGGAAAGATGGTACCTACCGAACAGTAGTTGTCTGCTTGGATGCCGAACTGAAATGGGAAATGGTATGGCTGTGGGTAGGAAAAAAACTTATCTAAGCATCTTACGGGTGGCATTCCTTCCGATACCCATTCAAACAATTTGCCTTCCGACTGGATAACCCTTTCCTCTCTTCCGCCTATCCATAGAACTTGTCTACGCCCTAACCACAACAACCGTCTATATCCATCTACGTTCTCTGCCGACGAAATAAATAATTGGAGAAAAGGAACAAAACTAGGGGTTAGCCGAAGATGAAATTAAAAATATTCGAAATGGCATCCTTCGGACTGTATACGCATGCTTTCACCCCATCCTCACACCCCGCCATCTGAATGTATGGACGGACGGCATAGCCCTGGAATTCTATAGGACCCAACAGACGGCGGTGTTGTGGTAATAAAAAAAATTTCTTTCCTTGAAAATATGTGAAGAATACTTTGCCCATTTTGTAAATTAACTGGGATATCCAGGGTACGTTTATTACAACGCAAGAAAAAAAATTAAAGTTCATAAGCACTCTGTCAATTTTTAAACCTTAAGAAAGACAAGGCGCACAAGGGCACTACTGTGCATGATTGTGCCGCAACCCAAGACGTAAAGCTACTATTATATTTATAGGCTAGCTTTTACATTAAAGTTAACTTTTTGTCAATCAATTTATTCTCATTTTAAAATTATCAAAAAATTAAATTATATCGAGTTGGAGGACTTCCTATCGCTGTTGAAAAAAATCTTTATATTTAAAAATTTTGGTTGGCTAATCGTTAATTACCCCCAAAAGAGAAAACAAAAAACAACGGACGACGGCGAAAAATCTCAGACAAATTTAAAAAATCACTTCTAGGGTTGCGGCCTTAATTAATTTTAATTGCCTTCTTAAAGAGGGGACGGCGGCGGGAGAAAATCACGCTGAAAATTGTTATTTGGAACGCGGCGAGGTATGGTTGGTGGAGGGGAACGATGTCCGAGACCAGGCGCAACTAGTAATTTAAATGAAACGTGCGATGCAATCACTTGCGCGAGTGAGTTCGAGTATCCCATGAAATGTTTCTAGAGGAATGGTATACTCTCTCTTCTTTAAGAATCCGCAGCCGTATTTCTTTTATTCTTTTTTTTAACTTGTGCACTTAAAGCGAACCGAGCGCGTTTGGGCGGTTGGGTAGTTACCTCGACCAACCGCCCTAGCTAGGGAAAGCAAATATTTATCGGTGCTACTTGCCTACACGCGACCCAATTTTTAGGGTTCTTAAAAATGGGGTCCTGCAGATTGGATCATCTGTAGCCGCCTTTAGCCCTGAAAGTTGAGGCCCTTGGTTGGCTCACGGATAGTGCAGAGTTCAGGAGCGTGGACAATAAACTGTTACCCTTATTTTTTTTTAAACTGAATTTCGTTGTTAAATTACCCGCCAGTCATGCCGACTATTTATGTCGTTCAGGCGGTGGTGATTTCTAGAGGAATTAAGAAATTGTTTTTATTCACTCCTCGGGTGTCCGGTGCCACCGGGCATATTCAGCTGAATCGGAGGGGGCAGGGTCCGGGTGAGATATGGACAGAATTGGTTTCGGCCTCGTCCGACCGACAATGAGAGTGTCTCAATTAAAAACAATTAAAATAAAGCGGGAATGTGTCGTATTTGGGTTAAGAGGCTCGTTAGCAAGCGGATGCTGTCTAGAGGGCATAATGAGGGTCTGGAACGGGTGCCCGGTTGGGGTGCAGTCGCCTTTCCTCCACTATTGCGAAAAATTAATCATTTTGTCAAGAGGGCTGTGCTGGGATGATACGACAACGACGCAGCTAAAATGCCCTGGAACCGCTCAATGCTCGCTCATTACGGCGATTGTCATTTGCCCGGCTCATAAGTAAGATAAAATGAGTGGACAAAAGAAAGCTTGCCGGGGTGCCCTCGACCCGCGCAGCAGCACTTCTACTACTCCAGTGGTCGGCTTCCAGACGCTCCGCGGAGGGTATGATGCAATTAGGGGACTTATTATTGAGGCGAAAAATGTTCCCAAGACCGTTGTCACACTGATTTAAGATTTCCGTCAATTAAACTACTTAAGAGCCCGCGCGGGGCTCATGAATTTTTTTCGGGTGTTGTACGATCACTAGGGGCCTAATAAGCTCAGAAGTCTGCACCTCACTTTAACTGGGGGGGACACGATTAAAGAGGAACACCGAAACAACAACCCCTTACCTCCCATTTACATAATTGTCGTGCCACCGCACCATTGTACGCGAAATGAGCACCTATTCGCCTGAACGAATTTACCAAGCGGCTTGCAGACTCAACCAACCATAAAACCCCTGTGCGTTTTTTCCAGTGTTTCTAATTACACCCGCACCAGTTTGAGAAGCCTAAACGAAAAAACCGAAAACAAATTGAAAAAATATATTTTGTTAACTGTATAATTTTCTTGGGTCCCCTTCCCCTTTACCTCCCCAAAATAATTTTATTATTCCGTAACAGAAAGAGATCAATCGACTTACAAGTGCGGGTTGAAGGTATCTAAGCATCTGACGACAGGTCTATGTAGTATGTATGTATGTAGGTCTAGACTAGACCTCCTTTCCTAACTCACGGTTACTACCCGCGATCCCCGCAGTCCGCCTGCCCATCTATTCAAAATGCATATGTGCTGTAGTGAGCACCTACCACTATCATCGGCTTCATTTGCTGCACTTTATAATTTTGCTTCTTTTTTCTTTCTTTTGCGGCACAATAAATAGCCGTGTGCGTTTCCACCAAACGACTAGCCATAAGGTCCCATGAATGCGCATCCCATGCAACTGTTGGGTACTTGACGGTTTCTGTTTTTTTTTCCTTTTTCTTTTTTCTTATTGTTTGCCTTACCTACGTCTCGCTAATTATCAGAGGTAATGACAAACGACACGACAAAAAAATTATAAGTAGGGAATTTTAACCATCGCCTAACAAATGAACCGACTTCCTTCGATTAAATCCCATTACACTGCAGTTAGGACCTCGGAGACGCACATAACTCCTTATGTTCGGAAATATTTTTCCGGAACAGTTATTAAGGGCTTTTCTGCCGTTTTATAATTAATTTTTTAATTTCCTCAGTTTCCTTGCAAAACTACCTCTGTAAAAATGTGCAGCGCCCATTTTGCGACCTGGATCGGATCCTGTAAATCTTGCTGGGAGATTAGGGCCACATGTTCGCATCTTGCCACCGTTTTTTTTAAGAACAACAACAAAGAATGTACTTTGGCGTTTGATATTTCGAGGATATTTTTACCCAGCCTTCAATGGATAACGAAATTAATGTTTTCTCTACGCTCGTAAGGGTCGCTTACTCCTTAAATATGTTTCTTTAAAGCACAAACACAGCAGGATAGGTGGGCGTAGCCTAGACGGAAAAAAGCTGAAAGAAGGGAAAAGGAAGTGCCTACTTTACTAATTCTTTACTGTGAGCAGCCATGATGCTTTTGTTATAGGAATACAGTTAAGCAATTAACGGGCGAGGGGTAGGAGGGTATTATTACTATTATTATATAAGCGGGTCGAATAGGCTCTCTGTTGCCTCTCGAAAGCAGCGCGACCTATAAAATCTATTGTGCTGTCCCTTATTCTTAAACCCCATCTATGTCAAGACCTTTGAAGTAGGCTACAGTGTCCTGGGGGAGGAAGGGTAAGTCGAGCATATTAATGTCCCCCACATTAGCCACGCAAATATATCAATTTACGTGTATTTTTCGCTCATGGGGGTGGTATGGACGATGAAAATGAGGCAATAAGAGGAGCATTAAATTAAGGGCATATCACGTACTCAGATAAATTATCCATGATCCCCGGGAATGTCAGGAATAAATACCTTTTCCCTTCACTTAGTAGTCAGTCGAGAGGTTTATATGAGCCACCCGGCCACAGCACAACCCCACAGCCTACGGAAATCTCCGCTTATCTCCGCCACCTTGGTGCGATTATTACCCCTGAAATGATTTGTTTTGTCTCCAAATGATCAAGAAAATTGTTGGAAATCACTTAAAAGATAAACAGTGGGTGGACAAGACGATGGACGGAGGCATCACGCATCCTTACATATCCCTTCTGGCAACGTGTTTTTTTTTTGTGCTTGCTTTCTTTTGCGGTACATAGCACTGATAAAGGGCGGATGACTGGCTGGACTTAAGCAGGGTGGACTTTCCCCTGAATGGGATGAAAGGGAACCAAACTGACCACTGGCTAGTTGTATCCTTGTACTCGGCCGAGGACGACATCAGCACACACCATAAAAATGGCACAACAAGTTGCTGCGAGGAGATCAGTAGGAGGCGTATAGGGCTACTCTGGCATATGTTCGTGAAAGAAAAGATCCCGGCCCTATGGCGTGTGACATGATTGCGGTGAGGCAATTGCACTCCAAACGGTAGCCACAGTGGCCACCACCTTGCCGAAGGGGGAACGGGCAGGGGTGCCGGAAATTATGACCGACTTATTTAATTATCAGGATAATCACGTGCCTAATGCAGCCCGACACGGCCGGCTTGCTACAGACAGTCCCCGGCAATATCTTTGATCTATTGCAAGTTCGTTTTGCGGCTGGGTGGTACCATCCCCCACCCTCGCCGCATATCACGCATTGTTGGG
The DNA here is from genome assembly GCA_947538895.1 of Neoitamus cyanurus. Classification (NCBI taxonomy): domain Eukaryota; kingdom Metazoa; phylum Arthropoda; class Insecta; order Diptera; family Asilidae; genus Neoitamus; species Neoitamus cyanurus. The sequence goes on from OX384549.1 coordinate 10,853,332, forward strand.
AGCTACAAGATAAAAATTTAGCGATGCCCGGGCATCAGACGTTGGGAATGTAGCATCCACACGTACTTTTGGGGATGACACAAGGGATAGCTCCCGTTGTCCTAGCTGTTGGGGTGCAGAAATCCAGTAACTCAATTACGGTGCTACACTGGGAATGAATGTGACATAATTGCCGTGTAAATGCTTTTAATTGCAAACAAATAGCGATACATTGCCCGGGAATGCGTTTAATGCTTTCTGGGGTGGGAGCACCATTAGTGTGAAGAGAAAGGGGATGAAATATAGCATATGAACACAAAACATAATTTTCTCTTATACAATTTTTAACCGCACACCAACTAGGCGACTCAGCCAAAAATTACGCGCTTTCCTGCCGGTTTTGTGATTCTTTTACTTTTACCAGTTCGGTTGCAAATAATCTTAGGAACGGAATAATGAACACCTTCCCATCCCTTTTGGAGTGCTAAAAAAGATTATATAAAGTAATAATCTTTGGCGATAGCAGTCAGCTGAGTTCAAAAATGACACCTCACAAATAGTAATAACATTTTTATGAAGTCTTTCCTCTGAAAGAAAAATAAATCCTAAGTAAATCGTTTTTCAATTCGGCAATCAAACACACATAAAAAAAACCAGAAAGCCTTTGGTAAGGGAGATCAGATAGTAAAATACAAATTATTGTCAATAACAAAAAATAAGACAAGAAATTAAAAGAGCCAAACAACAACAGTGATCACAAAGGGAAAAAAAACATAAATAAAAATGCCAAACAGTCGCAAGGGCGTGTAATTTCCGTTTAATTCCCTTAAACACATTATCGGCCCTTATCAGATTAAAATCTCCATGCGCGAGCGGCTACTGGAAACAAGGAAACAACCGGGACCCAAAACAAAAAAAGAAGAAGAAAAACAAAACAAACAAAAAACTGGAAATAAGGAAAGGAAAGAAAACAAGGGCTATAAAATGTGATGGAAAACTACGCTAAAGTATGCGCCCAACATAACTCTCAGAGTTATTTTTTGTATGTTTTTTTTTTTTAATAGTTAACAGTGTGCTGAGGGGACAACCGCGAAAGGTTGCGTGCTGAGGTATGCAAAGCATGCTAATTTTAACAAAATTTCTCTCCAAAGGCATAAGGAAGATGATAATATAAAATGAAAATATAATAGAATGAAAACTCGTAACATTTTAACTGGTAACACGCTTGTGAATTGTTTTATTGTGATCGATGGAAATTGAATTGTTTTAATGTTTTTAATTCCATTTAAAAATCCACTACTCGGTTTTAGTAAATTCTCCCTGCCCGTAGTAAGCAATATTTGGGGTAAAATGGATAAACGGCAGGTGTCATACTCATCACAGGGGTGTCAAGCCGAATTAACCAGAAGCTGTGCACAGAAATTTTAAGATGCCCCTGCTTATCATAACAACTGTTCCGCGGCACGCATAATCATAATATTGGCCAGAAATATAAATTGAAAAAAAAAATCAAAGGCAAACCCATCGCGCAGTAGATACAGAGATATCATCTGATGCTGCTGCATGATATGGTGCAAACGGTTTAAGATTTTTTGTCTCTAGGAATTGTTTACTTTTTGTTAAACTTTTGCAAATCTTTTGCCGGTAGCGCTTACGAAGGTACCTCTCTTTCCTTGCTCTGTATGAAGGCTGTGACATACGACGAATATGTTGTTGTTGCCCTTTACGTGCCTCTTTTTATACCTGGTGAGGATCGCGACAACAGACCGACGCACGCACGGTGTGGCGGCCAGCCAACAAGAGCAACTATTTTGTTTTCGGCCTGATTAAGTGGATGCGCGCGCATCTCACAGAGGCACGTACGTGCTCCATGCTCCGTGCCCCAAATATGCTCAGGCTGTCTGTTTTTTTTACCTGTTGACAAGCTCAACGGCACCTTTGAACTTGATTTTAGCAATTAAAATAATCAAAACGGAGATGGAGGAGCAGAAACTAAAAAAAAATAAATAAATAATCGTCTCCACGACTGTAATTAGAACCGATGGAACGTATCTCTCGCGTAACACCGCTGCGATACGGCAAAATTCGGATAAAACTCAGGTAACAGTGGGTATATTTGGGACTCGTTGCCCAGGTGAGACATTTCTTTTTCATTCATGCCTCGAGGAAAAAATAAAAGAAACCAAAAAAAATTACTCCATTGTCGGGATGGACGACGAGTTTTAAGAAAAGGTTGCCGGCTATTTTCTCCGAATCCCCCAAAAACCCAGGGGACATTAGTCCCCGGGGCCATTGTTTTAGGAGCCGTGTTAATTTTGTCTACAGTCGCGACAATCACCTCATTCATGGACTCTTAGGGGCCATTTAACAAAAAAAAAATCGCTCGATCCATTGTCCAGTCCGATTTCAGTAAAATATTGACATTTTTTCGAGCTGCCCATAAGTATCTCCATTTTTTTTTATTTCCTTTTTTGCGAACATTTCCTATTCCCTTGCATATTTGCTCAGGCAAAATTAAAAATTTGCTAAGTTTTTTGCTAAGTAGGGTTGCAATCCTATACAACACATCGCCTCTTTTTTTAAACGCTTTTATTTAGCTTGACCTGTATGTAACGAAATATTTCAAATTAATTTTCACCCACTTCCAGACGTCTGAATAATTTCACATTTTGTACACGTCTTAAGAACGAATTACAATAAAATAATTTTATAAAAATTCCAAACTCAAGATGGCCGATCCAAACAGGAACAGGTTGAAAGCTCACCAAGTGCACGCAGTACTCTAGCGCACTTGTCCTGTTGGTTCTTTTATACATTACCCTTCCATTCCCATGGAATGCATTCCGCATCATTGAAATCATTGATTCTAAACCCACTGGTTGCTACTGGGTAATTATAACCATGTATAGAGTTAAACACTTGCAACAGAGTGAATTATGTGTAAATTAAACCAAAATTATCATGACTGAAAAATTCTAGCGTGATCAATTGTTATAAACAGTTTATTTGTTTATTTCCTTGTAGTGAAATAGGCTACCGAAAAATTTTTAGCCCATCGAGAAGAGCAACAAAATTTTCAGGAAAGATTCCTTCTGCACTATAAAAGTGCCTCACGCCACCTTGATCGGTCGGCGCAGCCCCTGCCCCTTAAATTACCAACGTTCTGGTGAGGGTAGTAATAAGCGCCGTATTTTTTTTTGAAATAATGGATTTCAGTTTTCATTTGAATCCAATTTCATGCTTCTATTGAAAAGGGTTTTTTTTATGTAAGAAATAAAATGGATTTTTGAGGCCTCCAACTAATGGTTTGTTTTTCAGATTAAAAAAACCTCGTCGCTCCTCTCGATGGTCACCACTTTTTGCGGTCGTTTCTTCGCCTATTATAAATTGTAATGGAACGAAAGACTAATTTCGCAAATATAGCTAGCATTTGACTTGAGTTTTTAAATAAAATATTTAAGTATACTTGATTTGCAAAATGGTGAATTTAAAGTGCAAAACTTGGGGCAGAATGACAAATTTCTGCCATCAATTCAGAATGCAGTGAGAAATGCTTGAAACTTAAAACATTAGGGTTTTCGAGGCTGCTGATTTCGAATTCGTGATACAAAATGTAAAATTTAAAATGGCGGATTTTTTTTGTGAATTTTTCAGTTCGATCTCCATCCCACCCCTAAGGATTACAAATATTGCCAAACCTTTCAGGGTACATCCCCGCATTATAGTCCACACTAACATATGCACAAAAAAACAACCGGCGACTGCCCTTACATTTATTTTCTTGAAACCCCCCTAGAGAAAAGAGATTTTTGGATTTTTTTGGGGGTTAAGGGCTACTCGGGTACTTCACGCATCATGTTCTACATGAAAAACTACCATAGGATACCTATATTATACTTGGATCAAGTGAAGCGACCTCGCTTCATAATTTGATTGAACTACAGGGTCTTTCAATAAGGACGCTCGACTTTTAGATGCAAGTAAAACAAGTTCTATGTGTGATATCAACTCAATTTTTATTTTATTTGATAGAATATTTTATAGCATTAAGTGTGGAATTTAACGTCGTTCAAATGTCCGCGGCTTTGCTTGGTGGCACGTATACGGAACGTCCAATTTTCGCTGACTTTGTCGCATAAATGTGGCAGAATTTGCTGGATGGCATTAGTTATGTTGACTTTGAAGGCATAAA